>BHFT01005361.1:104137-128184 GCA_004320025.1 Laticauda laticaudata
CCCCCCCCCCGGGCGCCCGCTTTTAAATCCGCCTCGAGGAGAGGCTGCCGGGACGCAACCGTGCCATCTCACCCCGGCTCCAAGAAAAAGCGCGCCAGCCCCGGCCTTTCGCCGGGCGGCTGCTGGGGAGGGCGAAGAAAGGCGCCAAAGTACCGGAGACGATTTCCGACGCAGGAGAAGGAGCGAAAGCGCCGCCCGTGGCAGTTTTATACGGCAAGGCGCCTCTGCCCTGCAATGCCCGGGCCGGCGACGGTCGCCAGGGGGCAGCACTTCCCAGGAAATGTCGGAGAGCCATCCGACGGCGCCGGATTATTCTCGTGGGGGAATGGACAATTTGAAGAGTTAGAAGGGCCTCTTTGGTGGGTCGCGCCCATGAAGGCTTCCGAGAAGACGCGCCGCAGAGGGGGGGTCCAAGGAGAAATGAAGACAAAAAAAACTCCTTCGGGAGTGAGGGGCCGGGGCTTTAGGGTGCCGCCTGTAGTTTTCTCTTTAAGCAAAATTAAGCTGCACCCCTGATGCAAAATATTGGTGATTTTTTTGCTGTTGGAGAAAGAGAAATAATGTATTTTACTACCAGAATTATATGAGATGGGATTGCTGCCTGTTTTAGATTCGGAGAAATTATAGATGTAGTGCACTATCATTTTAGTGTTGTTTTTCCACCCCTCTCCTTCCCCCCCCCCCCCCNTCCCCCCCCCCCCCATCATTGTCATCCTGTTTGAGAGAACTGTGCTGCCCGAGGAGGACAAAATATTTCCAGTTAATACATTTACAGCGATGTATACTCATTGCCTAATGGGTTGTTATCCTTCTCTCTTCCAATTTTGTCTAACTTCCCTAAAATCTAGGGGATGAGAAATACAAATGACTTATTATGGCTGTATCGCTGTAATAGTATATAAATATACTATTTATATATAAATAGTATATAAATACTATTTACAAATCTTTCTACCCTTCCATCAATTATACCTGCAACTAAATGACAAAAGAAAAACAAATGCCATACTGACTAATGTAGATAATGGATATCATTCTAAGTAACATCTATAGCAGGATCAAATATTGGAGGAACCTATTGTGTCATTTGGGATGAAGAGAGTATAGTTTCTAATTCTTGTTATGATCACCTTAAAGGAAAGTCAAAGTGAATCCCTTTCTAAATGCAAAATGTACCCTATGCCAGTCTTCTGAGCTGTTTCTTTCCATTAGCACAAACATCAATAAAAGGAGGCAGGAGGTCTGAAATCTGTCTATTAGTGATGACAATCAATGGTCTTTTTCAAATATATGCACAGGAAGAGTTGTGTGGGTAGAATTTATTTCTCCATGGATTTTTACATTCACAAGAAGACACCTTGGGGGAAAAATGCATAAGCATTTAAATCTTGCTTATAAATGTTCAGTTAGATGCTTAATTTCATGTTCCTCAAGGGAGCAGTTTTAAAATCCATGTTATCGTCTGGTTTTAGTCTACCAGATAACTGCATTGCATAATGAAGATACAAATACTAACTGAAGGAACAGTGAGACAACATTAGAAATTTGTATGAAGAATGTCCACAGATGAGACCTGGGATCTCCATGAAGGATACCCAGCCTAGCAACCTCTAGTAGTGTTAGAAGTTTATCATAAATTACTTTATTGCTATCATTAAATAGCAGAGTTAGAAATTTATAGTTTATAGTTATAGTTTATCTGGGAAAGTCCCAAAACTGGGAAAGTAAAAAGTTTGCGAAATTTGCAGGTTTGCGAAATTTGCAGGTTTGCGAAATTTGCAGGTTTGCAAAATTTGCAGGTTTGCAAAATTTGCAGGTTTGCATTCCTAACACATCTGGAAAATAGAGGGCAAATTCCACACCCATTTGCACTACTCGGGTGACCCTGATGATACAGACAAACCTCCAGGTGGCCTCAAATGACTCTCTTTAACACAGGGGTGTCAAACTCGATTTCTTTGAGGGCCGCATCAGGGTTGTGTTTGAGCTCACGGGGGGGGGGGGGGNGGGGGGGGGGGCTGGGGTGGACATGGCCAGTGTAGTTGTGGCCAGCTCAATGTCACTCGTGTTGGGGGTGCCTATGGCAGCTTGAGCACTCTGCCAGCAAAATCAGGCTCCCAAGCTCTGTTTTTGGCTGCGACAACCTCCTGCAACCCTCTGCCAGTGAAAACAGAGCTCAGGAGGGCCACCTGCGGCCTTCGAGATCCATTTTTATTGGCAGAAGCACTGCGGGCCGATCCTTTGCTGTTTCCAGGGAAGCCCCATGGGCCAGATCTAAGAACCCCTTGGGTCAGATCCGGCCCCAGGGCCTTGAGTTTGACATCCCTGCTCTAAAAGAATGTAAATAACCAGCTATCTGCCAGGAATATAAATCCTTCCATTCCACACCATCCAGTCACAGCTGAAGAAGCTTTTTGAATGAGAAGCAAAAGTCCAGTTGAATCAAAGTACCTTTGGGACAGGGCAGCTGGTATCAACAGTTCTGACTTGATTGAAAGCAGCATCTGTGAAATGAAAAAAAAGGGATAGAGAGACCAGTTTTCTGTAGCCGGTTTTCAGTGATGAGCTCACACAAGTTCCATAATGGTTACAGAGCAAGGGCAGCTGAGCCTTCTCATCTAGTCATACTTTCCACTTCAATTATTTAGTATTGCCCTACAAGTCTAATAAGCATTTTAATTTGGAAGAAAGTTACTTTATGGTTATTGTGATATAATCCCTAAGAAATATGTTTAGAAATTTAGTTTTCATCTTTTGTGCTTGCATATGTGAACATACCAGATTGCAGCCTTTGAATGAAAATGTTAACTTTTATTTAACCTTCTGTAAGACGAGTATTCTTTAGTATTATTTACTAACATTAAAATATTGCTTTTTCTCCAAGGGGAACTCTGGTTCCTCTTTATCACCTTCATGACAGCTCAGTGATGAAAGCAGGATAGTGTAAGAAGAGAATGATCAGGCTATTTCTTCACTCTGGTATTTAATACTAATGAATTAAAGCGTTCCTTAACCATTTTTGAATCAGCACAAAGCTGAACTGACATTGTTTCCCTATCCCCGTTCTGATCCCTCTTTTTCTTTTATGATCTAATTGATTTTGTACTTTTACTGCCTTTGGAAAGTTTTAAACTAAGGGGGAAAATACTATTTTCAAATTATCGCTGAAGACAATTGATGGCTGAACATGAGATGAAGGTAGGAACATGGTAGGAAAAAAAAAGATGTTGCCGCTACATGCTTGTTGAATACAAGTGGGAATAGGCTGCAATCAAACCTCAAAAGGTACCAGTATCTGGTTGAACTTTCCTGAGTCCAGCAAAAAAAGCCCAGAAGATAAAACCTGGTTTGTCCTTGGATGGAAGGCTAGACTGTTATAAGCTAAATTGTAAAGATGAAAGATGTCCTTGCCTTAGAAGTAGGCAAGGACAAACCATTCCTGTATTGTTGCTAAGGAAAACTGCATGGCCATGTCGTTGAAGTCATCAGGAGATAAAGTTATGTAACTGAAAGGAGGCCATAAGTATCTTTTATCCTAGCTGAATGTTCTAACTTAATTTTCTTTTCATCTAGCATCCTGCCTGTAATTGTTACACTAGACATCCTATATCTACCATTTATCTCCTAAAATGTTCAAACAAGAAAAGGATATGTGGATATATCACTTCCATTTTTGAAATCCTTAATTTGAGTTGTTCAATTCTCTGCTCCCAAGTTCCGGTTTCCAGTCCAATTCCAAATTTCTAGTTTGTCTCCAATTATATCACCAAGATGAACCATTGCCTGTGAGTATTCTATATTGACACATTCCACCAAGCCACATTGATTGATGTTCTCTTGTTAATCAGATAGTGAAATTATTCATTGGCAATGCTGCCATGTTTCCAAAGTCTTCTGGCCACTGGATGTTGCATTCTGAACTCGTCCAAAATACCATTTATTATAATTATTAAATTATCATAATTATTAAATTATGAAGTTTTAGTTAAATCAGCTTTAACTGATTTTCACAAAGGTTGAAAGTTGTTGGACATTAAAAGATGTCACGTGTTTCAGAAGCAGCTGTCAAAAACAATGGACAAATATGATTATCTGATTATTTGTTATCTATTATCTGTTATATCTCTATATCTCTTTTGGTTGGCACCCAGATTTCCACAGCTACTGTTGTTTAATAAAGAGGACGATCGTGGAAGAATTTAAAAAGAACATTTCAATTTGTGATATGAAATTAATCACAGCACCTGCTTTCAGTGAAATATTGATTCTAATGCCTTCTGTAATATTGATATTTATCTCCAGATCTGTATTCAGAATGAGTTTTCTCTGTTTTTGTTGCATGCAACGTACTATCAAGTAGCAATGATAGTATATCAAGTATATCATGAGCCATGATGTTCTAAGTGCAGTTTCCAAGTGCACTGTCAAAACCATGTTATGTTAGACTGCATCTGTTGAAATTCCTTCTGAGGACCATTGAATAAGTCAAAGGAAAATTCAGAATTATATGTCACAGCATTAGGTTAATTGGTTTTTATTTGATTGTTAAGTCAATGAGATAATAATGATGCTTTCAAGCTTTTTCACATTTTTAATGGTTGCGTTCCATCCTTCTCTTTGCCCAGGATTCCATAGAGGCTAATTTGTCCTTGATCCAGAAATCTTCATTGCATGCACTGCTAAAAATGCTTAATATAGGGGAATTCAGAAACATATCTCCTTACCAGGACATGGCAGGACCTACTTCAGCTTTACTGAAGAACTCAGTGCTTTTTCAAGTTAAAACTGACAAGTATATGTATTTTAGGAGAGTTTCTTTCAATTACTGTTGAGAGCTTCACAGTAACCATGGCAATGTTACCAACACTATAGAAATATTTTTTTCCTCCTTCGTCTATTTTTTATGTAAGTTCTGTCTTTTCACCTTGTGCCCCTGGTTAATATACAGTACAAGCTCACCATTCTGTAAAATCCACAGTGATCATATCTTGAAGGATGGAGAACAGCCAATTACCTTCAAGTCTTCTGGGGATGCAAGAGGCAAACTAGGGATAGGCTTTCCTGCTTGTTCTCTTGGCTATTGGGTTATCCGCTTTCCTTCTCTGCTTGTTGTGCAGCAACCTGATCTAGTCCTCTCTTCTTCCTTGCATGATTGTTTTGGCAGGCAGAAAGATAACAAAAAGGACAGCGGTGGGATTCAAACATTTTTACTACCCGTTCTGTTGGGTGTGGCTTGGTGGGCGTGGCAGGGGAAGGATACTGTAAAATCTCCATTCCCTCTCCATACCACTAACCTGTTTTCCAGCTCCGTTATACTATCCAGAACCTGTCAAAACCTGCTGAATACCACCTCTGAAACAGGAGCAGAAGATGGCTGAGAGGATTATGGAGAAGTCACCCAGGCTTGAATGAACAGAAAAATCTCCATATTACAGTTTAATATACTAGAAAGTAGGTGAAGTAATTCTGAAAGAGCTGCTCCCCTTAGTGGCATCATGGACTACAATCACTGCTATCCAGTGACAATTTATAGTGCCTGTTCCTTTGATTCAGAACAGAAACATTTAAAGATCATGAAGTCTTTCTTGGAACATTTTTTTTGTCTTTTTACCTTTTTTTGTAGCAAAGATATTGAACCCACAATGCTTTTGCTTGTGAAATTATATAAATAGTCTGCTTTTTTTCTGACATATCTTTTTAATCAATGCACAATGTACTCTCTGACTGGGTTTACACACTGGATTTAAACACGGTTTATTGAAATACAACCTAAGTCGTATAATATATATATATATATATATAAAACATATGAAGAATGGTTGCAGGAATTGGGTATGTCTAGTTTAATGAAGAGAAGGACCAGGAGAGACATGATAGCAATCTTCTAATATTTGAGGGGCTGCCACAGAGAGAAGGGGGTTCAAGCTATTCTCCAAAGCACCTGAGGGCAGGACAAGAAGCAATGGGTGAAAACTAAGGAGAGAAGCAACTGAGAACTAAGGAGAATTTCCTGACAGAACAGTTAATCTGTGGAACAACTTGCCTCCAGAAGTTGTGAATGCTGCAACACTGGAAGTTTTTAAAAAGAGATTGGATAAGCATTTGTCTGAAGTGGTGTAGATTTTCCTTCCTTTACTTTTACATTATGTTGTTTCCATGAATGTTAGGGTTACACTAAAGCACTCTTAGATGAGTGTTACATACTACAGGCATAATGGGATGCATGAGAGACAGTTAAGCAGGATTTTCGAAGAACACATTTCTTCACTTAGTATTTCATCTGCTTCAGTGAAGAGATTTTGGCTGGTTGACCATAAAACAAAGAAGCTTTTCTAAGAATACCAAACTTGGAGGATGTAAATATATACATCTATATCGATCGTATTGAAATGTCTCTATAAGAAACAGTGTTTTAAAGAACTATTTTCAATATATTCTCAGTTTCCTTAGTTTGGGAAAGTTTTTAGAGCATCTGGCTTGTAGTAGTACATTTTGTACAATATGTTGTGCATTTGATTTATTACTTTGCATTTCTATAGGAACTCTTCCTTCATTTACCCAAGAGCATGCATAAACACATGTGCATAGAGTTTAGAGATACCATACCGAAAACATGCTAAAAGATCTTTAGAATAATTTGTATCAGGCAGGAGGAACGAGTCAGACTAGATATTTGTTCATGGGGAAATTTGTGAAGAATCTATTTGTATAATTTATGTTTTATTTTATTACATTTAATGGCAAATACCAGAATCTGAATTTATTACACAACTTCTCTTCCAGCGTGGTTGGAAGTACGGAAATAAATTACATAGAGCTTACATTTGGAAACTATCCTCCACCACAAAACTTTTATTTTATTTCTTACCACTCACATTAATTACAAGGGGTCAACCCTTGGTGAGATTTTTTTTTAATTTTTC
This sequence comes from Laticauda laticaudata, assembly GCA_004320025.1. Lineage (NCBI taxonomy): Eukaryota > Metazoa > Chordata > Lepidosauria > Squamata > Elapidae > Laticauda > Laticauda laticaudata. Next base: position 111,061 of record BHFT01005361.1, read on the forward strand.
ATTACTTTGATTTATATAGCTATCTGACTAAAATGTTTTCAGCCAGAGGTTTGGGTTGGTCAGAATGCAGCCACTCACTTTCCTTTTTCTGCTTTCAGGATTTAGAGTCTGTTAGAGATGGCCCAGGATTTCTCCAGAATTAATAAATCCATGCTTGGGTCTTTCTGATTAATTAAATAAGAAAATAAGCATTGGGTGAAATGCATATCCCACATGTTGTTCAACTATTTTCACTCAGCATGGTGGAAAAAAAAAACTTCCCACTCTTCCTTCTTCATTCAAAGGAGAAGATTTTCTTGGGTGTGGTGCATGGATCTTGCAATGGTTTACCTATAATTTTGTGGAAGAATGTATGTCAGTTTCAAAGGTGTTTTTCAAAAAGCAAGTGGGCTTTGTTTTTCTTTGAAGACATTTCACTTGGCTGAAGATGAAGCAAAATGTCTTCAAAGAAAAGAAAAGTCCACTTGCCTTTTGAAAAAGCACCTTTGGGACAATCATGACCTGGATGACTGAGAATCTCCATAGACATATGTCATTTTTGTAATTTTCATTGGATTATCCTCTCTCCAGTGAACTGCAACCTTCCTGGCTTCCCTCCCTTTAGCTGAATCCTCAGGGAAGACACGAGCCTCTTGTGGTTTTATTTTCACCAAACGCAGTGGTGGCATTCAAATTTTTTTACTACCGGTTCTGCGGGTGTGGTTTGATGGTCATGGCGTGGCTTGGTGGCGTGGCTTGGTGGGTGTGGCAGGGGAAGGATACTGTAAAATCTCCATTCCCCCTCCACTCCTGGGGAAAGGTTACTGCAAAATCCCATTCCCTCCCCACCCCACTAACCTACTTTCCAGCTCCCTTCTCCTGTGCAGGGCAACCAAAGAAGACCCAGCCGATCAACTGGAAGAGATGATTCCAGCAGACTGTCAATCATTTGGAAGCCTGCACTCTCAAATAGAAAGATCTCCACACCACAGAAGATTCTCCACACCACAAAACAGACAAAAACACTCTGAGCACAGACAGGACTCCCTCGGATGCCTCCAACTCAAACACCCCCACACCCTGAACACAGACAGACTCCACTCTGATGCCTCCAACGTCAAACACCCCCCACAGGCACCCATGGTGAAACCCATGCTTGCTGATGAAGAGCAAGCCGTCCTTTCACACGAAGCAAGCAGCGATGTGAAAGCGTCGCGAACACAAGAGACAGAGTGCGTGCAGCAATCAAAGCACAAAAACAGACAGAAGAAACCAGAAACACGCAATCATAAATCTAAACTCCAAAGTTCCAATTGAACCACAGACCAGGTTAATAGCCAATCAGAATTAACCAGCCTCAAATTTAAAACAGAGGAAACTGTGAGGGACACACTTCCATACAGAGCCCTGATGATGGCAGATGAAGATCTGCTGAAACGTTTGCTACAACTTTAAAGAACTACAATGAGCGACAACTTTAACCGAACTACAATGACGTGAATAATACCCGAAGGAAGCCTAAACAGCACAAATGTAAGTACCCGCGAGAGCTTAAAAAACCATATATATGTATATATATATGTGCTGTTCGCTTCCCTCGGGTATTATCCTACGTCATTGTATGCTGTTTAAAAGTTGTAGCAACGTATTCAGGCAGAATCTTCATCTACCATCATCAGGCTTCTGTACTGGATGTGGTCTCACAGCTTCTCACAGAAGCTGTGAGACCCAACATCAATACAGAGCCTGATGATGGTAGATGAGATTCTGCTAGAAACGTTGCATACAAACTTTAACAGCACTACAATGACGTGGGATAATTACCCGAGGGAAGCTGAACAGCACACATGTAATACTCCGCGAGAAAGCTTAAAAAACAACACACACACACACATATATATTTGTTTCCTAAGTTTTCGCGGGGTAGCTTACAAGTGTGCTGTTCAGCTTCCTTTGGGTATTATCCCACGATCATTTAGTTGTGCTTTTAAAGTCATGTAGCAAACGTTTCGGGCAGAATCTCATCTGCCATCATTCACGCGCTTCTGTATTTTCAAATTCGTCCAAAACTCAATACAGAAGCCTGATGATGGCAGCATGAAGATTCTTGCCGAAACGTTAGCTACAACTTTAAAAAGCACTACAATGACGTGGGATAATACCCAAGGAAGCTGAACTGCCATTTCAGTAAGTACCGTGAAACTTAAAAAAAAAAAGAAAAAGCAACACACACACACACACACACACATGTGTGTGTGTGCGTTTGTGTGTGTGTGTGTGTGTGTTGTGTGTGGTGTGCTGTTCAGCTTCCTTTCACGGTATATTGGTATTTTCCAGTTTCCAAAATTACTCGAAAATTTCTGCTTCTGGTTCTCGAGAACTGGTCAGAACATGCTTGAATACCCTCTTCTGTCCATACAGTTAGAGTAGCCCAAAAAACTGCAAATGGCAAAAGGTTGTGTGTCATAATCACCAAAACAAAGGATTCTCTGCCTTCACAACAATAAATCAGTTCAAAGACATGGAAGAAATCTCATATCCTCTGAAGGAAATGAAGTAGAAAGCCCACAAAGATACCGATTTTCAGGAGAACATGAAACAATTTAGGCGACTGAGAGATAGGCCAGGATGGCAATAGGATGCTGGAGAAAAATACAGTCACCCTCTTCGATCAAGACCTAGTTTAAACCTTGATCCACCAAAAATTATTTCTTTGCACCTTCATGGAACAAAACATACCATATGCTAGCACTCTAAATTTTGTGAGATAAAACAACAACATTTTTTAACTGCTAACTTAAGGTCATTCAATCTTTTTGAAGTGTGATACTTCAAATTTACTTAATTAACTTGTGTGGACTTGCCTGTATGTTTGGACAGCATAGATAGGCTACACCGATCAGTGAGGGGCTACTTGATCTGTTTAGATTCCTAGTATATTGCGCCATCCCAATCTGTTAATTAACTATAATAACTGTGCTTGCCAACTCCCAGTGAAAATCTTATCCGTTATTCTCACATCGTCTTGTCTCAGAAACAGTAATCGATTGTGTGCATCATTTGATATGCGCATTAGCATGTATATTTCAATGTGCCTAGCCTGAGGCTTTTACGGAGCAGTCAGGTGCTTGGTTTAACAATGCCTAGATAGGATGCCATCCTTGTAATTTCTGCTTGTGTTGTATACTCTGTGCCAATGCTAAACTGAACCTGAACAAATTCAATTTGGATTATATTCCAGGTTAATTTTGTTAAAACTTAATTACAGTTGATAGCCATTTCTGTTGCCTCAGCTGAACATTAGTGATCTTGCTATGGGGGCTTATGGCTGGCATATCTGTAGCAACATTTTAATTAAGTCGTATATTGCAAGCTTATTTTTTTGTAATGCAAGAATAAGATTTATCATACCGGGAAGGGCTTCTAATCTCTTTGACTCAATTCTTTTGTGCAATAAACAATGATTTATGTCAAAAAATTAATTATTCTTTCTCTCTCTCTCCTTCTCTCCCTCCCCCCTTCCTCCCTCTCCTCCCTCTCCCTCTCAACACACACACCAAAAGTCTAGTTCAGGCAAGAACTTGAACGCTCTGGTAACCTCTATGATCACTTCTGCTGTCATGACACCTCAAATATTGCCAGTGAAGCCTTATAATTCTTTCATGTTGGCACCAAACGGGAATCTTTTTTAAAAATGTACCAGAAGTTATTTAAAAACACTGTATCAATTATTTTAAGTTTATTTTCAAAATTATTATTATTTTTTAAAGTAAAAATTAAAAGTCCATATACACAGTTGTGTTTGCCTTAGGGGACTGGTGCTCACTCTCCATTTCTTAGCTGAAGGAGCCGAGCATGATCCGAAGACACTTCTGGAGGCGGAGGGGGGTAATTCGTGGCCAGCATGATCTCAAAGACGCACAGAATGCTGTTACCTCTCCCACCAAAGTCGGTTACCTATTAACTCTAGGTGTTGCATGCCTTGTCAAACTGTGAGGTTATGAAACATTAAATCTATGTTTCATTCTTTTTTTTTTTTGTGTATTCTAACTGTCGGGGCTGCATTTTCTTTTTGGAAGTCAAACAGTTAACAATCACTGGTATATTATTTCGAAAGGCACCAAAGCTAGCCACTGCTATAGGGTTGCTATGCGGTGCTTCTCTTGAAGGAGAGAGTTATCAAATAATTCTCAACTTCCCTCGGACATTTAATAATCATATTTGAAGCCTTGGGAAAAAGTTAATATTATGACCTGTCTCTTAAAATCGTAATCCATGACACCCCCATGGTTCAAAATGCATTCATAATTTGGGATTTTCGGCAAAACTGCGGTCACATTTATGATCTCTGTGAAACAACTATGATCAATTTTACACTTTGCCCAATGGGCTTCCGGAACAAAACCAATTGGAGAAGCTGAGATTTGCTTAATGGTTACCTGATTTCAATTAAACAACCATGTGATTTGCTGATGGTTTCTGGTTGTAAGTTTAGATTACTTACTGATGAACCTGACTGGGAATGATGGCAAGTTGTAGTTTCAACTGCATCATAAGAGTGCCTAGTTTAGACAAGGTTTCAAGAAAAATCAAGAAAAAAATTCTGACTCGTGTTGCTTAGCATAGGAGTCCCCAGATCACAATGTTATTTTTTGGTGACTCCAAAGATGACACTGAAGTCATTTATCTATTGACTTAAATTGTTGTATTTTATACATATAGAAAATAGCTGAAAAATCATATAATTAAATCTCTTATAACCTCTTCCCCACTGAGTTAAAGAGCACCTAATTAACTTGCTGCAAATAGAAAAGTATTAAACAGCAGCAACCAGTTATTTTCTTTTGTTTCTGCTAGTATTATTTAAACTGGCAGCCTTTACGAAACTTTTGTTACATATTAGCATTACTCCAACAATACTCTATTCCTATTGGTCCACTACCACTTTGAATCTGATTGGTGTTTCTACTCGACGCTGATTTGCCAACAATAGCTCAGTCTCTTAGATGATTGGCCACCTCACGGGGTGAGAGAATCAAGGAGCAGTGCATTGGCTGTGAGCCACGAGCAGCCTCTCTATAAAAAGAGGCTCGCCCGGCTCCTGGCTCAGACGGAATTTAAGAACTAAATAACAAGCTGAAGTTATGTCTGGTCTCGAGTCTCCATTTCTTCGCGAAACCAACACTGCAATTGAGGATTGGCGATACTGATTACAAGGAGACCTCAGTTGAGCACGTTCTCTAAGGAACCCAAGCAGACCAAACTCGGAACCAACTCGCCACCCACACCGATCTCAATCCACATAGAGGCACTGGGGAATCAGTTAACATCGATAGATTCTCATGTTCCTGGAAAGCAACAACTTGGCAAAGAATCTCCAAACAACAGAAAGAGGCAGCCGTGTTCCTGATGCACTGTGGGCCCACAGTATTGCAAGAATGGCCAACGGCATTGCCAACCAGAAGGATGATGCAGATGCCTGGCAGATTTGGAAAAAAATTGCTGTTCAGCTCAGCTACGCAATCTGACCATCTCCAGGCCTTATTCGGAGACATGAATTCCTACAAACGGGACCAGAGAGAAGTCTGATGAGCCATTGCAGGACTTTGTTAGGCGCTTCTCAGGCGGATATTTGGAGGGGCATGCGAGTCCTCAACATGGATGAAGCCATGAGGGATTGCGTGGGCGTCCTTGGCCTAAGAGATCTTCGACCCTACAAAGCCACTGCTAACTTTCGACCAAAATGACAGTCACTGAGGCTATCGCTGAGGCCGTGGCAGCTGAAGCAGCTAAACAAATCAGTATGCCAAAATGCAACAATCGAGTGCACAAGCACCAAAACACCGCAGAAACAAGCCAAATTCCAGAGGAAAAAGTCATGAGAACTACACACAAGCCACCACACACTACGTGGATAGCAATCGTTTGTCTGAGATCACAACGTGAGGAAGAGGAGATCCACAGACTCCAGCTGAATGAATAAACAGAGAAGAAAGGACGTAAGTCGGGGTACAGTGAAGCCAGGTGCAGGGAGACACCCCCATTCCGAGTGCATTTCCTAGACGCCTACTGTGCTGATTATGCGAGAAGATTGGGGACACATAGTAAAGAGTCTGCCGGAAACCGTTAGAGCTACAGCCCCCGATGTAGAGACAAACACCCCAAGGATAAAAGAAAGACAAACATGGAGCCGTGAGAGTCGAGAAAGCAGAGGCAAAGCGATCTAAATGAAAACTCGAAAACAAGGAAAACACACGCAATACTGGATTCACTATCCGGTCATTCCAAACGCTAGCAATTGGCGAAAACAGTACATGTGGACAGTCATGGGATTGAGGGCTCAGGAATGTGAGGATGGAGGTGGATTCTCCAGATCATGATCTACGTCAGATGGTATCATGGTTAATACCATTAAAAGGGACTCAGAATCAATAACTTGGCAGAACTGAATTGGTAGACAAATCCAAGACGTCTGATACAAAAGACTACCAAGAAACGGATCCATAGTCAGACTCAGACACCTTCAAGTCCACCTTTCAAAGAACACACAAACATTCTGCACTGCTAACTCATCGGTAGACGCTGAACCGCCCAAGCCCTGTTGGTAACTCGAGTGGCTTCGAACCACCTGGGATCAGATGAACGCGCATCAACAGCATCACTGAGACAGACTGAAGAGAACCTAATGAGGTATTCCAGGATGTCTTTGATGGCAAACTGGGCCAATAAGTACCGAGGTCCCCATATCAATTTATTTAAATCCAACAATAGCTCCTATTAGGTAAATGCCTGAGTTCCTCTTGCGCATTAAAAATGAAGATTTGATGGGAACTCAATAAATCATTAGCACAAGGCATATTTTGGAACAAATTTTGTCACCGCAAAATTGGGAAAACATCCGTCGTCGCGAAACAATCGTGACGCCCAATTAATGCTAAGATGGGTCCGTGGAGAATCTGTGGTGACTACAAGGGCACTCTAAAAACTTACGCACTACAGCAAAGCGCATATTCCTGTTCGCAAGTAGTTGCACACCTGTTGACACTCACTGGGAGAGAGCAAGGGTTTTCGGCCAAAGCGTTCGACCTTGCTCGACAAGCATACCAACAATTGCAGCTGACCCCGAACAGCAGAGCACAAACGATTGTGACTTTTGAGTGGGATCCTTCAAATGCAAAAGACTGCAATTTGGAGGGTCAGCGTGGCCCAGGAGGTGTTTCCAACGCCTGATGAGCGGTTGTTACCAAGGGATAAAGTCAGTAGTCCCAGATTTTGATGACGTTCAGCCGAGTGACGAGACAAAGTAGAAGCCCATTCAGAATAGTATTACAACGATTTCCAGAAAGGCGGGACTCAAGGTCAAAAAAGGGAAAAGTGTCGCTTGCCACTCAAAAGTCGAATTCCTGGGGTTTATAGATAAAGAGCGCATGCCACCCCACAGAGCAGAAAATCAAGTCTGATAAAAGATAGCTTCCCAGGCCAAAACAAAACAGATTACAAGGCGTCTTGGGACTCATCAATTCTATAAAGTTTTGCCGTACCGCAGAAGGCAACAACAGTACGAACCACTACACAGATTACTACCGCATAAAGATAGCCACCTGGACCTGGGGACCGACGAGAAGAGGCCATGTTCACAGAAATAAAGATTTGCTGACATCTGCTAATCAGTCAACGGCTACCAGATGGGGAGAAGCACCGATAGCATGTCTACTCCAAACACTGTCCAAAGCTAAAAGAGACTACAGCCGTTGGACAGAGAGGTCATTAGCAGCAATATCTGGCGTCAAACGGTTCCATGAATACTCTAAGGTAGGACCTTTACACTCATTCATAGCCACAAGTCCCTACTGGAAAACATAGGGCCACCCCAACATACTCATCCCATGAATGACGAGGTGTGTCCAGTTCCTTGCCGCATACAATTACAAATTAATTCACCAGCCAGCATAAGGGACATCTCACACTGCGACGCGTGAGCCATCCACCCTACAATTGAAACATTACCAAATCTACGCATACTGCAGCAGACATTGCAAAGGAAACCGCAGAGACAAAAAGATGCACGGCTTTTTAAAACAGTAGTAAAAGGCGTGGCCGGAAAATGAGAAAGAGAGACTTTTAAACCGTTCCTGAACAGACCAGACTGAACTTCTCTCCAATGTTAAAGGTTTGGTGTGGTCTATGGGGGGATCGGTGCTAGGCTGGTCGGATGACGGAGTTATTACAAGAGCAAAGTACTGAAATATTTTACATGGTACCGCTCGTCGGTTATCGTTACGAAAGAAATCTCTGGCCAGGAGTTATGTATGGGTGGCCAGGGATGGATAAGGATATTGGAATGGGTGGACAACGTGCACTGAGTTGCCAAACCATCCAGACCCAGCACCCCCCTGCGGACTGTGCTCGACTGGGAAACACCAAGGGGACCCTGGTCGAGAGTACACATAGATTTCCAGGGCTGGACAACTTATGCGACAACAGCATTATTTTAATCATAATAGAACGTGCTTACTCAAATTAGGGGTTGAAGTCAAGCCTTCATGAACTCAACCAACATACTAGAAGCAGTTAGTCAAAACAACGTTCAGAAAACTTTTTGCCACACATGGGCTTACTGGACTTTGTAGTTTCAGATAAACGGGCCACAGTCACGGCATTGATATTGAAAGTTCCTCGCTAGAACACGGAAATAAGGCATTGCTTTGACAGCGCAGGCGACCGTGCGGCTACAAACGGTGTGGGCAGACGCATGGTCCAGTTTACCAAAGAACCATAGAAAAAATTAGGACACAGGGGACTACAGCTGAAGAAAATTTATTAAATGCTTACCATACAACATATCACACCGAGCTCAACTAACAAATAAAAGTCCAGCACGAATTGATTAATGAGCAGAGAAGTTAGATCCACAATTGGATAGATTACACACCACATACAGCCCTTGAAAAAACAACAGACTCCTCCAGCAGACCGCTGGCATTATTCGAACCAGGAAACCTAGTCAATGCCTAAAATTCTACGGGCACCCGCTGTGGATACTGGCCAAAAAATAACACAAATAACAGGACTCCCAGTTTATAGACTAGAAACGGATGATGGAAGAAGCTGGAGGAGACACATTGATCAATTAAGTCAAGAACATTGGAACGAACACTTGCCACGAAGAAACAACACACACACACTCAGACCACAGCAAACATATAATCACAAAACAGTAATAAGCCAACAGAAGAGGGGGAGACCCCTCCATCAAAACATAAATAGCGAGCAGCAGGGGGGGACCTTCCGTTGGAACAGGAACACTGCAAAATCCAAATTTCCCACAAGATCACAATCACAAATAAATTTCAGAAGGAAAGAACAAACGACTACCGTGAAGAAGACTTGAGCGAAGAGGAACAGGAGGCACAAGAAGACCAAGAAGCCACTCCAGAAGGAAGCGCCAAGCTGACTTTACAGCCCTCGTTCCAGGTATGGCACAGGATGGAGCGGCATGGCTGACTCCGGCTATCCAGTGAGGTTCCACAGAGAAAGTACGGAAACAGCGATCTCCCAATCCCGAACTGCCGAAGAAACAGATAACTAACACTGCACAGGTCACTAGGCAACATAAAAGCAGCCCACCTACTATACGTGACTACGTAAGCGTAGGACCAAACCAAGAGGAGACTGGGTTTTACATATTAGCATACTCCAAATATCTGTTCCTATCAGTCCACGGTGTTCTACTTGACGCTGATTGGCCAACAATAGCTAGTCTATGATTGGCCACCTCAGCGGGGGGAGAATCAAGGAGCTGTCATTGGCCGCGAGCAGCCTCTTTATAAAAAGGGCTGCCGTGGCTCCTGGCTCAGACGGAATTTAAGAACTAATTAAAAGAGCTGAAGTTATGCTGGTCTCGAGTCTCATTCTCCGCGAACACAACAATTCTATTTGTGGTTCAGAGGACACCACATGGCATTGTTCAGTTGGGGATGGAAGGGAAGACTGAGGCTCTGTTTTTCATGATAAAAGATTTTGAACCATTCAATATCTATTCTTAGCTTGTCAGACTTTCTTAGTTTGCATTGGGACAGAATGGTGGTTCTACTAACCTGTAGAAGGACTTGATACTCCAAGGAATGTGAATTGATCTAGAAAGTAGATAAAAGTTGGTAGGGCTGTTAGAACAGGTGTTTATAGGCATTCCAACTGAACAGGTTAAGCCAGATAAATGATGAACCCTTGTTCCTTCATTCTATTAATCTGCATCAGCATCTTGACTAGTTAGTCCTTTGTTCTCCTTTGCCTTCAGAACTTTTCCTTGCTGTGTAACTTGGTCCAAAAAGAAACTTGAACACAGCTTCATGTACAATCTAGGACCTAGCTTTATCAGACTCCCTATCACATGGAGAAGTGTAGCCGTTTGTCAAATTAACATGAATACAGCTTCCCTTCAGGCCCCACAAAAAGGCTGGAGATAGCAAACGGTGAAGCTGAAAGTATAGCATACATGGTTCTGACTTCTACCCTATTTTAAAATCCTAAGCATTTCATCTGAATAGTATTATGGAATTGTGGATGTTTGCTTATATATTCTCTCCTACACTTCTAAGTATAGAATTTGTACATAATCCAGTATTGAAGCAGGTCCATCAATTCATAATCCATTTTCAAATTCCATTTGATGCCTTTAGAACCTCACATTGAAGTTGTTTCAAATTCCATTTGAAGTCATTGGTTCTTGAATTTTTCCCCCCAGACTATTTCCCCCAGATCATTCCTAGAATACTAGACATTTATGAATGTCTGTCATCTGTCTTACCTTTTAAGGCAGAGTAGAAGAGGAGTAGAAAAAGCATCATTGCAACGCCTTGCTTTGGAATAATTTTTCTTGGCTTGTTTGGTGTTTTGACTGATAACATACCAGATGTAGATTGTTTAATTGACTCTGCTTTTAAGAAGAAATGGGCGAGTCTTATTTGTTCTTTCATACTTGATTATTTGGACCTCTGTTTTGTTGGATGCTGTGTTAGGTTTTGTTTTTATCTTTTCATTGTCAGTCACCCAGGATATATGCTGAAGGATAGGTATTTCCACAGCAAGTAAACATTTAGTGCAGAGTTGGGCAAACAACAACCCACCAGAGAATACCCAAAATTGTAGGTAATTTTCAGTAGTTATTTCTTATGTCAAGAGAAAAATTAAAACACTTTTGGGAAAAAGATAGATTATTATCAGACAGAATATTTTCAGATATTTTTCTTCCTTCTGAATTCAAGAAGAATTCTCTCTGCTGTTTTAAACAGTAGTGGCCTCAGCCAAAATCTCTAAGTTTTTTTTAGCATTCCATGGTTCTATCAAGGTTATACAGTGGACAATCTAGGACATTATATGATTGCAAACCCTGAAAACATTTTTTTTATTAATACTAAGGACTTTTCAAAGAAGTCCATCAGGAATGTCTTTTTAAAATTAAATTAGTTATTTTAAAGAATGCTTTGCAGTGCCATTTTGTGAATATTTCAGTCCCTCAATCAGTATATTGATAAACTGACCCTGGTCAGGGTAGTTTCCGCATCAGAATAAATAAATCAGAGGAAAGCTCAAAGTAAAGGTCACACTTTTGTCACCATTTTTCAATCCTTCAGGGAAGTTCATGCAACAAGACAGAACATAAGGAGGTTTCCTCAAAGAAATCAAGATTACCCAAACTATATGCCACAAAAAAGAGCTGTGTCAGGTTGAAAATATTCTTTTCCTAGGAAGAACTCATTGTACAGAATCTGAAGCATTTCTACCAAACATCCAGTATCTACATCTAGAAGAGACCAAATGGGGAAGAGAGTGTCAAGAGATGTCTGCTTATCAAAGAGTGACTACCATGTCTAGATTGAGAAGATCCCGATGACTGCAAGATGACGACAACAACAACAAAAACATTTGTATATCTTTTTGTGGCATTTAGTGATATTCTGCTTTTGTTTTTAAATCCATTTTTTAGTTTAAAGAATGTTAGAATGATCCTAATGGTGAGTTGTCATTTCCCCCCCTCCCTTGGAGATATTACATATTAAAAATGTAGTAAGCCACTTTAAATATTCAAGTTAATGCACTATTAGACTTGAAAGGTTCCCGGGAAAGATGCTGAATCCCAGCCAGATGTTACCTTCCTCCTGTTTAGTTACTTTGAATTATGATAATCAAACATGTTCATTTGCCTGCTCTTCATCACTACTTGCCATCCAAAGCCACTTAAGAAGGTTAAAGCAATGAGTATGTTTGGATATGGAGAGGAGTTCGTGTTTCAGCCTTAAATGCCCATGTGCCTCCCATCCCACTTTTCATTGGCTATGAAGCTGTGAAATGCTGTCCTTCAAAATGTTCATACCCAGCCACAAATTGCTGGCTGGCCCAACAACAATGTTTTCAACAGAACTTAGTAATCTGCTTCATTTTAGAAAATTAGTTAAATATGCATGTGATCCGTTCATTTTTATCACATGCTATTTTATGTTTTATCATTCTTGCAATAAATTTTAAAGGGATTCTCTTGTTTTTAAATTGCCAATGAGGATGAAATGTGCATGCTATTTGTACTGTAGGAAAAGAAACAAACATTACCATGACAACCTAAGTATATCCAATTAGCCTTTGTATCAATCTTTTTTAAAAAATTGAGCTCCATATTTTCTCCTCTTAGAATTGAAATACTGATTTATGATTTGACTATTGAAAGGATCTAGCTTCAAACATATTCCTCCCCAGGGAAGCATCCTTTAAGATCCAAACTATGTGTTGAATACTAGAAGGTCTTTTAGAGACAATTCGTTCTAGTACTCATAGTAGATTAGGGTAACTACAGAAGAGTGAAATGTTTCTTGATTGACCTGTCTGGTTTGCCCACTCACTAACTTCTTTAATATTGACTATAAAATTCATTATTAAATATCTGGGTATTTATCAAAGCTCCTATTCTACTTGTAATAAGCATAAATTAAATTTCTGAGCATCAGATTTCAATTTTGGCATAATGATTTTTAAAAAAATAATAAAGTTGGTTATTAATCCCCTTTTTTATAGGCTGGTGCCACTCATGCTCACTCATATCCATAAAGAGAAAGTAAAAAAAGTAGATAAAAATTTCACAAGGCTGAATATTTCCATCTTTTCTGCAATAAAACCTTGATATAAGATGCTAATAGCCATCAAGAATTCATCACAAGGTTTCAATTTCAAATTCTTACAAGCTTAAATGATTTTACCACTTTGCTTTCTTAGATTTTTAGACTGTTTTCTAACCTAGATTTTCATGTATAGAATATTCCTAACTAATGAAAGTTATAAAAATAAACTCCAAGGATTTTTTTCAAAAAACCACTAGCTTGGGAAACAAAAGAGGGCAAAGACTTTTGTTTGAATATAAAGACTTTGCAGTCGCCAGAAGTGGAAGTATAGGGAATGTTTCAAGTAGCACCCGCGCTGTTGTCTCTGAAATATTATCCCTAAAAGGAGAAAAAATAATGTCCCTTATTTTTTAACCTGGGTTAAATTCCACTTTACCAAACAACAAGCTATTGTCAAGAATGAAAGTTTGGCAGCTATGTGCCTGTTGGTTTCAACTTGCCATAAGAGTGGGAGGTGTTGCTTCAGAATGGGTTAGATGGAGAAATGAAACCTCCATGATTCCGCTGAAGACTGTGAGAGCCTGAAAGCTTTTCAAGGACATCATAGCAGGTGTGGAGATGAAGCAGGCAGTTCCCATAACAAAGGGAACTTGTTTACCTGTACTATGTGAGAGATTGGGGGTTTGGCTGGGGAAAGTATTGTTTAATTCTGTGAATTGGTGCCTGGGAACCAGCTTGTTTTGACATTACTGGGCAGTGTATTGAATAAACAGTAAGAGTTTCAGAAACTGAATGAACCTGGAGAGTCATTTGGATTCTCGAGCTGGATATTGACAACTACATATATAAAGCCATGGTGGCGCAATGGTTAGAATGCAATATTTCAGGCTACTTCTGCTAACTGCCTGTTGCCAGCAGTTCGGCAATTCAAATTTCATTGGCTCAGCCTTCCATCCTTCTGAGGTCAGTAAAATGAGGACCCAAATTGTTGGGGGCAATATGTTAACTCTGTAAACTCTTTAGAGAGGGCTGTAAAGTACTGTGGAGTGGTACATAAGTACTATTGCTATATTCTCACAGCATTTATTTATTTTTGGTTTGGGGGAAAATCATTACATGTTGCTGATATTGTAGCTGATATTGTTGCTGCTAAATATATCCAGGAGTTGTTGTTTTTTTCTCCAATTCACCTACCAAGCCAACTGCAATTGCTTCCACCAAAGCTTTGCCTTCATCACCTGTGTTTTGGTTGTTCTAGATTAGGTTTGTCTTATGAACTCTGCAAAGAGCTTTGAATTCTATTCAGAGCATAGAAACTACAATATTAAATTGCTTGTTATACCAATCTCAGTGAAATAGATTGCCTATTGGTTCAGGATGTAATTCAAACAGTTATTTATATCTTCTAAAACAGGGGTCTCCAAACTTTTGGACCTCAAGGACCACCAAATTCATAATTTTACATCCTGCAGACCACGAATATGAATCCAGCATCCTGCTTGCTGAAGCGCCTGGACTCCGACTGATGGGATGGGGTCCTTCAGGTACTGAGCTTAGCTGCCTGTTTCTGCAACCTTAAATACTCAAAGACTCATTTGGACCCATTTCCCACAGAAAACAAAACACAGGGATCTCTCACCTCTTGTTCTCTCTCTTTCTCTCTCTCTCTCTCCCCTCCCTCCTCTCTTTCTCCCTTTCTCCCTCTTTCTATCTCTCTTTCTCTGTGTGTGTCTTGTCTCTTTCTCCCTTTCTCCTTTTCTCTCTCTCTCTGTGTCTTGTCTCTCTCCCCCTACCCGCTGTCCCCAGGGGTGGGGGGAAAGGAACCTCTGAACTGGTGTTGAGTGGTAGGAATCTGATGTCCGGAGGCTGACGAGCCACCTACTGAAGACCAGATGGCTGGCAGGGAGGTGGGGCAATCCTGCAGTCTCCCTAGCAAGCCCGTGTTGTGGCTGCTACCTCCTGTCTCTGCTCATCAAGAAGGCTGAGCAACAGCAGGAAGCGGCTACCAGCGATGCCCTCAGGTGAAGATGTTGTGAGGGGGAGGCTTGACCCCTCCCCTCAGGAGCTGCAAAGTAGCTGCCTCCCTGGAGCCACCTCTCTGGCACCCGCAAAGCCTCCTCCTTCCTGCTACTTGGTAAAGTTGTGGCCCCTTCCATAGCCATCATGCTGCCATGGTCAGTGGCAATCATGTGATTAGAAATGACAGTCACATGATTGTGGATGACTCTCGAAGCATGGCTATGGAAGTGGCCACAACTTTGACAAATTTCAATTTACCCAGATTCCTACTGTTGGAAGAAATATCCTTCTGGGTTCAGTTCCAAGTGGGGAAAAGACAATGGAAACATGGAGGCTGTTTCGAAAGATGGTTTAATGGTGGACACAACCACATCCAGCTCCAAAGAAGGAAGGACTGAGATGCTGAAAGTGCCTGGGTTTTGTACCCTCTTTTGGGATTTGAATTTGAGCTTGTATTCTGATTGGTTGTCAGGCCCCCATGGGGCCATGCAGGGGCAACTCTGTAGGCCTTGCTGGATGATGATGTAATGAAAGGGCTTTGGGCAATTCCTATTATAGCTCTGCCTGGAGATCTTTGTTATGTAAAATAGGCTGGCCCAGGCCAGAGTAATGGTCCATTAGCAATGGTGTGGTGGGGTGAGTTTCTGCCTCTTTCAGTTTCTACTTTTCTTTTTAGGGGAAGTAATCTGCCTTTTTAATATTTCCTAGAATATTTCATTTTTCTAGGAGAGGGGTGGATGCTAACTTCCTACAAATCATATCTGAAAAGGGAGAGACAGCTGAAGAACAAAAAATACCACAAAAATATCTATTTCCTGGAAATCTGAATTATGTAATAACTAACAAATCATTCCTGCATTGCAGTTAGGAATGCACACAGTAATCATACCCTTAATTATGTATCACTACCACCTTTATTATAAGCAAAACTTTCAGAATAATAAATGGAATGGAAAAACTTCATGCTGAAATCTTAACAACAGGAATCTAGCTCCCAGGCGGTGATAGAAGTAACAATGATATTTATCTCAGTTTCATACATCTTCTTACGTAGAAGAATTCATAACATAGTTAATAAAGTTACACCAGATTTCAAGGTAAAGGCACACAGGCAACCAAGGTTATCTCACCTTGAAGCAGGTTGACATTTTATACTGGATGATAAGGAAATATTTATATTTGAGCTGTCAATGTGTGACCAATTGTGTGGAAAAAATGGTAATCTCTGTGGGTTCCTTCAAAAAGAGAAATATATAAAGCTGGTGAGTAGTGGCAGTCAAAAAACAGATTACTAAATTTACACCGTGTAGTTTTCAAGCAATCAGAATATGCATTTATCTTCCCTTTCTTATTCTTCCAGGCTGGTGGTAATATGTTGTGCTTGGAAAAGAGGTGTAAAAACACTTTGTTGTGTTTGCGGAAAGAGAGACTTGAGACCAGCATGACTTTCAGCTCTTTTATTAGTTGCTCGGTTCCATCTGAGTGTGGAGCTGCGGCAGCCTGTTTTATAAAGGCTGCTGGTGGCTCGTGGCCAATGACCGCTTGTTGAAATCTCCCACCACTCAGGCGGACCAATCATATGGCGGTAATTGTCGACCAATCACTGTCATTTAAAGCACCAATCAGATTCGAGTATTTGTGGACCAATGGGAACCGGGTATTACAAGTATGCTAATATGTAACACCCCTCCCCTCTTGGTTTGGTCCTACGTTACGAAGTCACGTAAGTAGGCGGGGTTTTTTGTGTTGTCTACTTGACTTGCACTGTTTAGTTGCATCGTTGTCTTCAGCGGGTTCGGACGAGATCGCTGTTTCTCCCGTCCTTCTCTGTGGAACCTCCTGGAAGGTGGAGTCAGCCATACCACTCCCGCCTGGTCTATCTGGGCTGGTAGAGTCAGCCCGGCTGCTCCCTTCCAGAGTGGCTTCTTGATGTTCTTCCACCACCTGTTCTTCTCTACTGAAGTCATCTCCAGGTAAGTAGTTGTTTCTTTCTTGGTTTATTTGAGGATTTGGTTGG
>BHFT01005364.1:0-17351 GCA_004320025.1 Laticauda laticaudata
TGGACTTGTAGACGACCCACACTCTGTCAAGGACCTTGCAATACTCATCTCTAATGATCTAAGTGATAGAGTCCACTGTAACAACATTGCCAAAAAGGCATTAAGAGTTGTTAACTTAATCTTGTGTAGCTTCTTCTCTGATAATATTGTACTGCTAACTAGAGCATACAAAACATTTGCTAGACCAATTCTCGAATACAGCTCATCTGTCCAGAATCCGTACTGCATATCGGACATTAATACAATGGAGAGAGTACAGAGATATTTCATGAGAAGAGTCCTCCACTCTTCTCTTTGCAACAGAATACCTCATACCTCCAGACTTGAAATTTTGGGCTTAGACAACTTGGAACTACACCACCTTCTGTCTGACCTAAGTGTAATATACAAAATTATCTGCTACAATGTCCTACTTGTCAATGACTACTACAGCTTCAACCACAACAATACACGAGCACACAATAGATACAAACTTAAGATAAACTGTTCCAAACTTGATTGCAGAAAATATGACTTCAGCAATACAGTTGTCAGTGTCTGGAATGTACTTCTTGACTCTGTGGTCTGTTCCCCAAACCTCCAATTCTTTAACTTTAGACTATCTACTGTTGACCTCTCCCCATTCCTAAGAGGTCTGTAAGGAGCATGCATAAGAGCACCAATGTGCCTACCATCCCTGTCCTAATATCCCCTTTTATTCATACCCATTTCATGTATTCACAATATGTTCCTAATTATATCTGTTATCTAAAACATGCTTGACAAAATAAATAAAAAATAAAAATTTCTGCCACTGCACAGTGGAGGGACTTATTTAGAGTTAAAGGTAAACCAGAAAACAATGCTTGAGCTGTTAGAAGCCATAAAACTCTTAAGCACAGAGCAAGGAAATATTCATAGAATCACATTTGCAGTGTTTTGGGGATGATATCTACAGTATGTCTACCTCCAGAAACAGTGTAACCACCCAACCTTGCAAAGCAGATGTGCTGAAGAAAGCTTGGATTATTTTTGGTGCTATTACAGCTTTTCCAAGAAAGAGGTGAGACTTTCTTGAGTCAAGTGTTTTTCTTTTTTTTGTCGAATTTTTTAATAATCTGTCATCCAAATACTACCAGTCCACTTCTAGCCTTTTTTTTTAAGATCATCCAAATTCACCAACATTACACCCCTTGTGGCTTTTATGCATAAGATTTACAATTATTAAATGATCTGAAGTTACATGAGAGGCAAAACGGCAAACAATGTTAAGAGACAAGGAGAAACAGAATGACAGAACAGTAACTTTTCTGTAAAAGAAATTACAATTGTGAAGAAGGAAGAGGACACTTTTGCTTGGAGCACCCCAGGGCCCATTCTTTGCCTCAGGTCCCTTTTTATAATAATATAAACTCTAACAACATAACAACTATATTTACAACATAAATTGTAGAATACTGTAGTTCTCTATTGG
This sequence comes from Laticauda laticaudata, assembly GCA_004320025.1. Classification (NCBI taxonomy): domain Eukaryota; kingdom Metazoa; phylum Chordata; class Lepidosauria; order Squamata; family Elapidae; genus Laticauda; species Laticauda laticaudata. Next base: position 1,454 of record BHFT01005364.1, read on the forward strand.
TTTGCCTCACTTTTTTCCTTCAAAAATGAAAAGAAAACCATCTTTTTCAATCATACTTCAGACTCAAGTTATCTCAGGCCATATATAGATGAGACATTTGACGATGGTGGATCAGGGATGCAGATCCATTTTTATTGGATTACTGGGAAAGTGGAATGGCCAGGTGACCATTTGCATGCTGTTCATACAACTGTTCCAGACTTCACTTTGCGAATACAATATTAACAGAAGAGTGATTCTTTTTCTTACAAAACCACATTTTTCACATTTCTTCATTGAATAACAAAAGCAATCAGAGACTTGTATGTTTTTGTAATACTTTTGAAAAATTTCCCATGCTGACTTGTTCCTGAAGCCTCATCGTATTTAAATGCAATTCTAACAGCTGAAAAGAAAATTATGTCCGCCCTGCTTATTGGCATGCTCTCTTTAGCTCAGGAAGGTCAGCTGCATACCAGTGAGCCAGAAAAAAGCTCTGATCAAACATTATGTTTGCTCATTTTGCCATGTTGTAGAAAGGAAGCAGCATGTGTCAACCATTATATTCCCTTGGGAAAATAATTTTTCACTGTTTATGAAGTGAACTATTTTTATAAATGCTTATTTTTTATAATAAGAAAATATATACCTGCATATCTATATCTATTTATAAACACACATATATACAGATACATACAGATACACACACACTATATATATATATATTATATATATATATATATATAATATAACATACATACATACATACATACATACATACATTACATTATATTATATACTATTTGTTTTAACTATTTTTATCTATTTGTTTTGTTAATTACTCTGAGAAGCACAGAGCTGAAGAAACAAGCCTGAAGATGATGAATGAGACTTCATCGAAACGTTGCCTAGATACTTCCAAATTCTAACACGGGAGAAAACCGAATAACCAAGATAGATAGATAGATAGATATATATATATATATAATTATATATAATATATATATATATATTATATATAGTATATATATATATACATTATATATATATATATATATATAATATGCTTCAAATGTGTTGTGTACACATATACACACAACAGATAAATATATATATAATATATATATATATATATATATATATATATATATATATATATATATATTATATATACTCTGTATGTGTGTATATGTGTACACAAACACATATTGAGCAATGTTGTTTTCCTTGAAATAGATATGTGAAAATTTTTGCGTTTTGATTCTGTTTTAGACTGATCTCCAACGTGTCCTGGAGAAAACTCAGTGTTTTCTCAACCTTAGAAAATATAAGATATAACAGAAATCAGAGTAGGAAGGGACCTTGTAGGACCACCCCTTCCACTCAAGTGGGAGACCCTACACCATAATCTGACAAATGGAAGTCCAATCTCTTCTTGAAAGGTGACGCTCCCACAACTTCTGAGGGCATCTCTGTTGCATTGGTTGATTGTTCTGTCAGAAATTTCTCCTTATTTCCAGGTTAAATCTCTCCTTGTTCAGTTTTCCGTCCATTATTCCTTTGTCTGGCCTCCAGGCACTTTAGAAAGTAGCTTGACCCACTCCTCTCTGTGGCAGCCCCTCAAATATTGGAAGACTGCTATCATGTTTCTCCCTATATGGATTCAACTCCCAGAATTCCCCAGTCCTGCCTTATGGAACATTCCCTGGTAGTGCCATTCCTCTTAATGTTCTGGAAGTTTCTAAACATCTGGTTCTGCCCTCTAGAATTGGAGACTTGTTTAGCAGCTCCAGTATTGAGATGAATGTTTTTGCAAATTGTTTTTGTTGATGTGGGATGTTTGGCTTGTAATTGCTATGGTAAACCGTCTCCATGTAATCTAAAGATTAGAACCAGTCTTCCTTCCTGTTGCGCTACTTAAGGAGTCCCTATTTCATGTCTTGCTATTATAATTAAATTCATGGCACAAGATCCTTTTCATCACATCACCTAGCCCTCAAAATTCCCAGATCTGGCACAACTGTCTAGTCAATAACTTCAAAGTTGATTAAAACAAAGATTTTGTTAGGTCTTTGTGTTAGAATTTGTTTCCTCCAACCTGTTCTTTTTGATACTACTGATTGGGTTATCATGTTACTTAGGTTTTCCTTTTAATATTGTGTGAAGGATATATTTGGATCTTTATTATAATATGTCATCTTAAGGTCCCTTGTCAGTCTTCTGAAAATGCAAGATTTTGAAAAGGAAGCATGTTTTCTCAATAGTTCAACCTCTTCTTTGTCTTGTGTTAGGAAGACTGTTTTAATAGTGTGTTGTAAATGACATGATGGATTTGTATTTTTTTTAATGTTATTGGCAGGAGTCTCCTTTAATCTGGTTATTTTGATTCTAAAATAGAGGCTTGACAACAGATAAATAATAAATTTCTGTGTGGTTTCAACTGGGAAACTGGAATTGCTGGTGAAGATAAGGACATTTATGTGTTCTTTTTCCGCAAATCCATAACCTATGAGCTTCCAAAGGGTACCTCTGAATGGCAACCACACTGTGAAAACAGATCAGAAACCCAGAGTTGCTTGAATTTGTTGCTCATTTAAATTAAAAAAGCTCAGTATTTTTCTCCTAGCAGCAGTGTTGGCACGTATATGCATAAAATCCCCACCTCCCTCCCTACCCGCTGCTATCTTTCTTTCTTTTTAATCTGGTTTCTTAGTAACATTCCTGAAGTGGAAATTTCAAAAAAACAAAATGGCCTTTAATAGCTTTAAGAAGAAAGGTTACTGAGAGAGAGGCTTTTTCTTCCATTTTCGACTTTATAGAGAATTAAAGAAATTTAAAAGAGTAATGGCAAGTTAAACCCTGATTATAAAATCATCAAGGTATGTTTTAATCTCATGCCTGATCATTAAAATTAATTTGTTCCACTGAAAATGATTAACTGGTGTAACTTAATCACAATTTAAATTTCTGTCTAGGGTCCAATATTTTAATCAAAAATCACAAAGCTTGTTGGGAATTTTGGGTGACAGGAAGAATATTTCTTGTCCTGTTTCTTACTTTTCTGTTAATCTGTAGAATGGGTTTCATTTAGTAAACCATTTGGATGGATAAAGATCTTGGATTTGAGTCAAGTGGGCATGATTTTTTAAAAATATAAATTCAAGGTGAATTACCAACTTTCTTCCTCCTTCTAGAAATTCTACTGACCTTTCAAAGATTCATATTGCTCATCCCAAATCAACACACATTTCTAGAAAATGTGTGATACCTATGTATTCTCAAATTATGTATCCGGCTGTAATGTCAGCCCAATCTGCCTTATACTATAGGTTAAAATCTTTCACTTTATCCTGTCGGCCTGACAAGCCCGCTGTGCATAGCCAGTAGTCCTTGAGACTGAAAGTGTTGAGGGTTGTGAGATGCCACACACCAGCATCTCTGTCTTCTCTATTAGGTCATGCAGTGTTTGCTAATTGAGAAATATGAAATAGTTTAGGAGAGTGGCAGTGAACAATTTATTGTATTTTAAAATTTGGTGAGAGGGAAGAAACATTAAAGCGTTATTAAAATAATAGCAATTGTATATGCTATATTAAAATAAAATATTTTAAAAACCCATCAAATTAAGCAGACAATTTCTCAAGTTTGTACAGTTTGGCAAAGTAAAACTTGACAAGATTTTTAGCTTAAAAATACTGTAAGAAGGAGAAAATGATATCTTAAAAATGTTTGTGTCCTCCTAATTTTAATATTCTAGGAAAAACTTTTAACAATGTTAGAATTTCCAAATCTGTACAATAATATAGAATGCCTTCTAAATGTCTATTATGGAAAATTTCATAATTGCATTCACCTTTTTCATCTCGAGCTGCATATCGATTGACCTTAGACATAAAGTACGACCATATCATGCTCTGTATCAAATCTCACTCTGTGATGCACCAAGTAAGGTAGTCCTTGACTTAATGACCACAATTGAGCCCAAAATTTCAGTTAAGTAAGATTTTTGTTAGGTGAGTTTTGCCCCATTTTACGACCTTTCTTGCCTCAGTTGTTAAGTGAATTATTGCAGTTAGATAAGTTAGTAACTCGGTTATTAGATCATTAGACTCTATTAGACATTATTAGACTCTATCACTTAGATCATTAGAGATGAGTATTGCAAGGTCCTTGACAGAGTGTGGGTCGTCTACAAGTCCATCCATCTTATATTTTATGTTCTGATTTTTTTCACCAAGGTGTAAGACAGAGCATTTTTTGGTTGATATTTGAACTTGTTTGACCATTCTGATACATAGTCAAGGTCTTTTTGAAGCAATGTTGTCGATGGTATTGAATAGTTTTACATCATCAGCGAAGAACACAGTTGCTTTTAATATGATCAGAAAGGACATTTATGTAAATGTCCACGATCTAGGTTGATGGCTACTCTCTGAAGTATCATTACAAAAGAAATAGCATTTTTCCAGGTTTAGTTTCCCCAACCTTTGCTGCAGTTACTACTGTCACTGTTCTGGTAGCATAACTGGTAATATTTTCCAGATATACAAAACAATGTCACAGAAATCCCACCCCTGCCCTGCCACCAATTGTTCTTTTTTTCTTCACTGAGCTTCCTACTGTTCCACTAGCCTTAAAAAAAGTCTTCTAGTTCATCATTGACACTGAACTATTTTGCTAGTTAGTTCCAAGGACAATCAGATTTTTCTTCAGCTTGCTTACCTGGCTACAGCATGGGTACAGTTTATGAGTACAGTAGAGAAGTGGCCTTACATAAAGACCTTGGAGAAGGTATGAGAGAGCTATAAAGGACAGAGGTATAAAGGAGGAAATGAAATACTGGGGGAAGGAGGACTTTGAGAAGAGATTAACTATTCCTGAGACTGACGCCTGAGAAAGATGCTGAAAATAACTTCACCTTGATTGTGTTTTGTTTAAGATGGGAGAGTGGGAGACTTTTTCAGGCTTTCTCAATTCAATTATTCCAACTTACTTCATTCCTTATTTACTCCAGCATTCCTGCAATCCGTACTTTGTTTATTTCTTGAGCTGCCCTACCTGGAAAAGATGACTGTTAGCAATGCACTCAGATTGTTAGTAATGCACTCAGAATGTGACTTTTAGACCTTTTAGCTTTTATCATGTTAGGCTTACTTTCTGAAGGTTTTTTCACACTTTGTGCTATAACAATGGATTCTGACAAATGAGATCAACGATTTCTGTGTCCAAAAAGACAAGTAGGGGAAGAAAAGAAGGAACACGTTCATTTACCTAAATAGCAAATAAAACACAATATAATGCGCTTTGGATTTATGAATGATCTTAGTCTCCCCCACCAAAAATGCCAGCATCTGCTTGGCAAAATTGCCAAGAATTCAAAATATTAGTTCTTTGAAAATATTAAACTTACAGTATGTCTTTTGCTTAACTTTCCAATAAGGTACAGTATAGGTAACCAATATGAGCGGGAAGGAAAGCTTTCATGCCAGCAAATTATCTATCCAGCATACTGTAGATGCCTCTTGGCTTGCTTTAATATCCTGCCCTCTGCAATGCTGAAAGGAATGGATAACAATACCCTCCCTTTTTTGCAGAACAAACTTGTCCTTGTAATCTGCAGGAAACCTGAGACTCCAGGCCACGTGTGCTTTCAATGTCCTTTCTATAGTAGCTTCCCTGTAATAACTCCAACTACTAACAGTAGTTCTACCTGCTCTTCAGGCAATTTTATTGTTTTACATGATTGGATAGGAACTTCTCCAAAAAAAGTCACAACATTTCTTATTGCTGCCTTTGCTTTACACAGGAAAATATGATCTTATCTTTAGGATTTCATAGTGATGTTTTAATAAAAAGAATAATACTTGTTATGATGCTTTTTGCACTTATGAACTAGTCACCAACTATAATAAAAATATCCTTACCTTTCAAAGAATCAACATGATATTAAAAAAAATCCCAAAGTATATTTCACATACAAGATACAGGACAAAGTGGTAACAGAAATCCCTCATTATCTAACTTTGCTTCTATGTATATTCATGTTGTCCATAATCTTAACCTTTTTATTTCCTCTCTGTGTGTCACTGACAAAGCTACTTGACCACTGTCCAGTAATGTTTCAAATTCATTTCAGTTTTTATCATTCTTGATCAAAATCTATTGCCACTTAGTATAAAGATTGCTTAAGCAACCATTCATTTTAAACCCATGAAGTATTGATGAATTTCTGCTTAAAGGCAAAATGACAAGAGGCTTCAATAGCTAAATTGCTACAGCACATCCTCCTCTAAACAGGTATCCAGGTAACCATGGTGATAATGTCTCCATGCTGGGGGAAGGGAGGGAAATAAGAAGAAAACAATCCAATTTCTTTAACTGGTTGAAGCTGGGAGGGGGTTGATTGAGAACTGTCACATTGCTGGTCAAAAGTAAAAAAAATACATTTTATAAATATGGAGATGTTGTTTACACACCACTAAATTCTTTCATTTTAGATTAGTCAGCATATCAATGAGAAGTATTGAATGAATAAGATATTATATCAAGTCATGAAAAGCAAGATTTATAATATATTATTTTCCTGGTTTTGGTTTGTTACAAACTGTACATTTTCCTTTGGAAAACTGAATGCATATCCTGCATTAGAAATTAAACCCATAATACAAATAACTAATTATGGATATATTTATAAGCATCTAAAGTTCAATCATCTCTTAAATCACACATACAAACATTTCAAAGATTCAAATTTTTCCACAGACTAAAATACTATTCATAGTATTGAAATTTTTCTTCGATAAACACTTTATCATTCATTTCTTAGCTTCATGGCTATGTCCTATAACTTTCATTCCACCTTGCCATTCATTTTCCAAATATATAAGTGATCTGTTCAAATACTGCCATACATGTATTTTGGACGATTACTTAGTTTGTCTAAAGTTCATATCTGTGAAGTTTACCGTACTTCTTGAATTCAATCAGGGATCAAATGACCACAGAACACATCCTCTCCAACAATCTATACTTAGATAAGCAGGGATTAATACCAGATAAACAATCAAACAAAAAACAACATCTAAATCAAAGAACTACCAGGGAGAAAACTACACCCCACATCACTGGCAGGGCAAGCTACTATATATACAATATGGAACAAACCCACACTTACTAGTCCTAATGATATTACCTAGTCAGGTGATGAAACATCTACAGGCAAACAACCAAGTTCAGAGAATATCAAAGATTCCGCAAATAAATATATATATATTTGGTTTTTTTAAGTTTTCGCAGGTACTTACATGTGTGCTGTTCATCTTCCTTCGGGTATTATCCCACAGTTCATTGTAGTGCTTTTAAGTTGTAGCAACGTTTCAGCAGAATCTCATCTGCCATATTCAGCTTCTGTATGAAGTTTGTATGTGGTCAGGGTCTCACAGCCGTTGGTTTTAAATTTTGAGGCTAGCCTATCTGATTGGTTGGGAGTCTTTTATATTATGATGATGTTGTGTGTGTGTGTGTGTGTGTTGTGTGCTGTTCAGCTTCCTTCGGGTATTATCCACGTCATTGTAAGTACTTTTAAAGTGTAGCAACGTTTCGAGCAGAATCTCATCTGCCATCATCAGGCTCTGTATTGAGTTTGTATGTGGGTCAGGTCTCACAGCCATTAGTTTTAAATTTGAGGCTAGCCTATTATTGTGGCAGGATGTTTTTGTTCTACATCCTGATTGGTTGGAGTCTTGGTCTGTGTTTATTGACTTGGAGTTTGTTTGATTGGTGTTTCTGGTTTTTTCTGTCTGTTTGTGGCTTTGATTGGCTCGGCACACACTCTGTTCCTGTATTGCGGCTTTCAGTGCAGCTTGGTTTCGCATGAAAGGACGGCTATTATCTATTAGGAAACTAGGTTTATCTGGGTGCCTTGGTGGCGGTGTGTTTGAGCTGGAGGTATCATGAGGAGTCCTGTTTGTTGCCCCAACGTGTTTGCCTGGCTTGTGGTGTGGAGATATTTCCATTTGAGAGTGCAGGCTTCCAAATGATTGACAGTCTGGTGAATCCATCTCTCTCTATTTCTGCTTCAGGTCTTGTTTTCAATCTCTAATGGCTTCTCTGATGATATCTGTGGCTGGGGTTTTCTTATAGTGGCTAGGTTTTGGTTGCCATTGAAAGTGTTGATGTTGGTGACCTGTGGTTTTCATGTGTTGGACTATATGAGGAGGTGTGTTCCAGCTTTTTTACTGCATTTTTGGGTTCATCCAGCGATTATTATTCTTCTATTGGTCTGTCCAATGTATGTAGCCGGGCATGAAGCACAGGGAACTTCGTATATGCTTGGTCCAGGTCAATTTTGTCTTTGGGGTTTTTTAAGGATGGCTGCTATTTTTTTGTCTTTTGAAGGCAGTCTTGATATGATGCCTGTGTAGTATCTTACTGATTTTATCTGTAGTACCTCTATGTAGGCAGGCAGCTGTTCCATTAGAGTCTGTTTGATCTTCTGGTTCTCTGTTATGTCTTTGATGTGTATTTTGTGAATCAGCTGGTGATTTTGTTTTCCTGGAAGCCGCTTGCTGTCAATACTTTAGTCAGGGTGCATAGTTCAGTCATTTATATGTGTCTTGTGTGCCAGGCGTTTGGTTCTGGTGATTAGTGTTTTGGCCACGGAATGATCTGTGCTATGGGTGGTGGTGGGATTGGGCGTTGATGTGGCAAGGGGGGGATGTTCGCGTTTCGATGGTGTGTTTTACTTCTGGTATATGGTGATGTCCCATGTGCCATCTGTTCTTTTGTAGATTAGTACATCTACGGAATGATAGTTGTTTGTTTATTTCTGTTTCCATGGTGAACTTGATTTTGGGGTGTGTGCTGTTTAGGTGTGTTAGGAAATTGTTTAGGGTTTTCTTTTCCATGGGCCAAATCACAAATGTGTCATCGATGTATCTTAGCCATAGTTTGGGGTCGTGGTGGCATTAGCCAGGCTCTCGGATTCGATAACACCACACACAACACACAAACACACACAACACACCAACTAATCTGTCAACTGAAGTTCATAGAAGTCAAGGAGACAGAAAACCCCACATAGTAATAAGACCTCTGAAGCTGATCTGAGGCTAGGTGTATCATCAAAACAATAATATAAAAAATGATATTTCAAGTGTCAACTGGCAAAAGTTGTGGTCAGACCTTTGGTGTCACATTCTGGGGAAAAGGTTCAAATGGCTCTTATAGACACTTGTCCTCTTCCATTTCTATGATTTCTTTATATTTACCTTTCTGACAAAAAACACGAGACCCATGATTAATCACTATTGCTGGGATGTACTGTCACTCAATAGATCTTTCATCACTTTCTTTAAGACCGCTGGGAGACAGCCACCACTGTTTACATAACAATTCCATTTGATCTAAGAACTGTTTGTGAAGTTCTCTGCTTCACGAATTTTCAGCTTTTGTAGATCTAGAGAATAAATAATCCTGATTCTCTAGAAGTGTAAGTTAAGCCTAACTGCTGTAAGATCAATTGGGCGTTGGTAAATTTACCTGTGAACACCCTTTCTATACTATGCTGCGAGAGAGCCAGGATGGGTAGACTTCTTATGAACATCATTAAGCTGAGTCTGTACCTTGTATATAAAAAGCCAGCCCTTGGGAGAATCCCCAGCTTTGGCGCAAGATTACTTGACAGACTGACAAAGCGTCTCTGAAAGCAAAACAATTCAATACATGAACATGCACTTACCATCTCCAGATGAACCAGGGAGGGGTTGGGCCTCTCTCGCAACATAGATAGAGAAAGGGCGTTCACACGGTAATTTATCAAACCACCATTCTCCTCCATGCTGCAGCGAGAGCCCAGGATGGACATATCAAAGCTTGCATGTCCACGGGCAGGTCCTCGTCCAGACAATCACTCCGACGGTGGAACCACTAGCTGAAAACCCGTTGCCGAGGCAAAGGAATCCAGATGTAGTGTCTGATGAGGGGGAACAAGGATGTCCATGTGGGCCCGCTCTGCAAATCTCTTCCAAGGATGCCTGGGTGGCCCAGGCCGGCTGAAGATGGCCGCACTTTCGGTAGAGTACACCGTTAGCCACGGCGGTACAGGAAAGACACTACTTTGTAGGCTTGTGCGATGCACGTCCTTGACCCACCTTGCATTAAATAGTAGGGGATAGAGGCCTTGCCCCCAAGTGAGAAGGGGAAAAGGAGACAAACATGGCTTCTGTCTTTTCAAAAGGGGAAGTGCATTTTGATGTAAATTCTAAGAGCCCTTCTGACATCTAGAGTATGCAACTTGTGCTCTAATGGTGTGGAAGGGAACAGAAGTCAGGTAACATAATGTCTTGGGACTGGTGGAACCAAGTGTTAACCTTTGGGATAAAGGATGGGTCCAGACAGAGAACAACCCTATCACTGTGAAAGATTTGCAAAGTATCCTGTCCTGATAGAAAGGGCAGCCAGTTCTGAAATCCCTTCTGGCCAAAGTGATAAGAAATGAGAAAACTACCTTATAGAGTTAGGAATTGGAGAGACCACTGTTCTAAGAGGGTTCAAAAGGGGGGGCTTCATAAGGGCATTAAGAACCAAGTGAAAGACACCATCGAAGCCAAACCTGTTCACCACAGGCAGAGGGTGTAGTTTGGGAAGCCCCTTTCAAAATCTCCTGACTAAGGATGATGGGACAAGGAAGAAAGCGACCCCATGAAAAAACTGAGGAGAGAGCCACTACCTGATGACGTAAGGTATTGGGGGCTAACCTTTCTCCCAACCATCCTGATAGGAATCTAAGAACCTCTGCCAACTGGCTGGGAAGGAGAGAGGACCCTCCTTGAGCACCAATTGGGAGAAAAACCCCTCAGGTGGCATCATAGAGGCGCTCATAGAAGTTGCGAGATGCTCTGGATGTTGCAGGATAATCCCCCTCTTGGAGAATTAGTCTTCCTTACTGGTGCCGCTCAAGGCACCACATGGTCAGCTTGAGCGCCATGGGCTCTGGCATGGATCAGGGCCCTTGGTGCAGGGAGATGAGATGGCCAGGATCCCTCCAAGGGGAAGCCACAGACAGGTTGACCAGGTCCCGCAACCAAGAGCTCCTCTGGCGCCAATAAGGTGCCAGAAAGAATTAGCTCTGCTCATTCCGCCAACAGCTTCCATATGATCACCAGATGATGGAAGAGGGCAAAGGACATAGAGGAGAACGCGCGCCATTTGCAACGAGAGCCATGGTCCCCTCCGTTCCTGGCAAGGGAAAGCTCGTGAAGAATCTTGTTGACTTTGGGAATTCTTTGATGAGTGGAGAAGAGATTCCACTCCGGAGTTCCAAATATGAGGGAAAGATCCCTGAATAGGGACAGAGGAATGGACCATTCTGCCTGGTCAACTAAACTCCTGCTCAGCCAGTTGTGCTTGGCATTGGCGACTCCGCCGAGAAATGTGATCCGCTGAGACAAGACAGCAGGTGTTTCTTAGCCATAACCTCAAACGTTCTGCCTCCCTCATAAGTGCCTTGGATCTCATTCCCCCGTCTGTTGACATAGTGCCTTGTGGCCATATTGTCAGTCAACATGAGAACCGAAATGAGGTAATTACTATGAAGTGACGAAAGGCATGACCCCCCTTCCCCCCAAAAGGGCCATTTATCAGCAGAAGGTTGTTGTCTGCCAGGTGGTTTTGACATTGGTCTTGGCGTTGAGAAATACGTCCTCTGGTGGCCAAAAAACAGCGGGAAGTGGACTCTGCCCGAAAGGCAGGTGGCAGAAAGTAGTCTGGCGCATAGTCAGCCTTTTTCCCCGAGGAGGAAAGAATTTTAGCGTTATGCTTCTGGTGTCAATGAGATATGGGCTCTAGAGCTCGCCGAAAAGCTTGTCTCATGCGCAGGGGCAGAGGTCAGGTTCTCATTTGTGGTGTGACTCTGCCTGCCATTATCGATGACCAAAGAAGCCTTCTTGCCGCCACCAAAGATGTCATGGCCCTTGATGCAAATTTGGCAGAATTGAGGGTGGCATCCGCAGTGAATTCCGCCGCTGCTATAATTTTTGTTAGGTCCTGATGGGACCTGAGGTCAGAGAGCAGGCAATCAGTCCTGTAGTTGGTGCAGCCATCGTAGAGATGCCCTCATGAAAAACAATGCCAGCGGTCGAAGCCCAAACAGCCCATGTAGCTCCTTGGTGGTTTGCGCTTGAGGGTCGTTCGGAACACTTGGTCCTCTAGTTTAAAGACATCTTCTGGCTTGGTGGGAGTGCCAGAAGAGTAGAATGATGCCACAACCAGCAGGTGTCTACTGAGGACACTGCAAGGGCGTTGGGCTAAGGATATGCTACACATTGTAGAACGACTTGTCCAAAGAACATGGCCGAGGACCTGCCGAAGGGGAAGTGCCCACTGTTCTTGATATATGATCGAGAATCAAAGGGGAGAAGGCAAACCTCCTATGTGTACTACTGCTTGGGACAGAAGCGAGTCTCCTTCCCAGAGGGTTCCCCTTGTGGTTCAGGTACTGCTATCCTCACGGTGACAGCTTGGCAGTGACCAGGGCCTTGCTAAGTAGTGTTTAAAGGGGTGGTTTAAGACTAATGCAGAGGAGGGCTGATTTGGATAAGAATCTTTCTTCCTCTGAAAGATTGCAATCACAGATTTTGCCCTCTCACGCTCTGATGACGAGAGGAGAACTGTGTTCAAATGGGGAGGCACCCTCGTCCCCTTCATACTACTACCATTTGCTGTCTGTGAAGAAATGGATCTGAGGTCTTGGGGTCTGTGGAAATCTCATTGCAGAGGTAAGGAAGCCATAGACTGGAAGGGAGAAGGGCCTGAACCCCTTCCAGAGGCCGCAAGAATCTCGTTAAAAATCTTCAGCAATCCCTGTCTAATGGCTAAGGAAATAATATCTTGGATCTCCCTGGGTCTGTTTTCAAAGGTAGTGGAGGGCGAAGGCCAGCTGCAGTGGGCTGAAGGTGGCTTCCGGCCTGATCGGGGAGGCCTGAACTCTGGAGGAAGAGAGGGGGCATAGGGCCCAGAAGTTGCTGGAAATATGGCCCAGACCTGCTGAAATCCTGAGGTGTTCCTCAAATGCCTCAGAGGGACCAGATGGGGGGAGGACTCCAAAGGCTCCGAACCAACTTCCTCCTCTCCTGGGGGGGGCTTCTTGGAAACCCTGATGTTCGGCTGCTGGCGAGCCGTTGCAGTTGCCCTATTATTTGTTGAATAGTCTCGTATAATTGGTCTCTCCAGAGCCGCATGTCTGCATTTCTCTGCCTTCAACTCAAGCCTGAGTTGTCTCATAGGGGCTAGAGCCTTAGCTCTGATTTTTTGTCAGCCACTTCCCTCTGAGCAGTACATTGTCTGTGTTTTTCCTTTTAGTGGGTTGGAGGGTCTGTTTCACTGGGGGGGGGGAAGCTCTGCATGAACACTGTCCTGAACCATTCTAAAATTAGCAAGGCTCCAGCGTTGAGAGAATGGTTCTCAAAAGTGCTTAAGGATGGCAGAGGGTGGAATTGGGTCTTTGCAGCCCTGAAAATGGCCACCAGGCTACTTAAAATGGCTGCTCACCTCGTGTCTGAAGAGACTGAATTTAAAGATGGCCCCTGCTCGTCGATGGCTCTGAGAAGTGAATTTTGCTCCTTAGGCTATTGCAAGCCCTGAGTGATCAGATCAGCCAGAAAAGGAAGAGATCGCCTCCCATGCGATCAGCTGGCTGGCTCTGTTATCAGTTTGCCGATCAGTTTTACGATCAGACAAACTGCAGCTATGAGGAAGGTCTCAGATGCTTCCCTGCTTGCCTAGTAGCACTTGGGAAAATGTTTATCCCAATGTTGCAGGAGAATGGAGCCCCGCTCTCCTGAAGTTGTAGCTGCCCGGATCCCTGGGAGCTGATTGAAGCAAGGGTAGTTTCTGTAGAAAATCACTGAATAAAAAGCTCACACTTTCAGATACACAGCTTGTGATTTAAAGAAGCTGAGTCAAAGCTGGGGATTCTCCTGGGGGCTGGCTTTTTATACACAAGTACAGACTCAGCTTAATGATGTCATAAGAAGAAAACCATCCTGGGTTCTTGCTGCAGCATGGAGGAGAATTGACTGTTTCAGATTGAACTTTGTCCCTTGTGTCTAACTGTGGGACAAACATGCCTGCTAACATACTTTTTGTTTTTTGCAGCAACCCATGGTGTTGCTTTATTCTCAGCCTATGAGTGGGTCAGGCTTAATTCTTTCACTACACACCAGTATCACAGCAGCGTTTAACCCCTTTAATAGAACTCAGTGATGGCTGCAAAGCTTTGCCATCTATTATTTTGGAGGCAAAGTGACCAAGAATGTGTTAGAGTAGAGAGGGACTCATTGGCCTTTCAAATTCATGTGAGTGAGCTACCTTCCTTTCAGTTGAATGACCTGCTATCATTCTGTTGTCTCGCTAAAAAACTTACACAATGGTGCTAGAGTAGACTGTTCAGCTGGCAATATGGACATGCTTTAAATTCATGGTCCTTACCCATTTTGTGAAAGGCTAAAAAAGCCTAAGAGTCGAATGACAGCCCCATCTCTTAGTTTCTCCCAACAAAACATGGATGAATCTAGAAATCAAGGAATCTAGAAATTACTATTAGCTGCTTTTATAAAAGTAAAGGAGAAAAAATCTGCTCAAATCTGTCATGATTCAAATCTCTTGTAGCCTTTTCATTATTCAACTTCTACTACAACTGAATAGGTCATGGGAGAAGTCTGGGAATGGCAACAATCCTGTGATCAGACTTGCCCAATTCCTGCTGCAGAAATTGCACCATTTATGACTGGTAGACATTTTCTGTGCTAGCTGGTAAGATACTGAACTGAATGGCAGCCAACTCAGGAGAATCAATTTTTTAACCTAAGGTAAGGAATGAATTCTTATATGCTAAATTTGCATATCACGCTGAGCCCCCCCAAAAAGTTTGGTTTTGGCCTAATATACTGAGTAATTTGAAAGTTGTGCAAACCCAGCAAATTCTGCTTTTTTAAATAAATGATGGCTAGCTGTATTGTGTATCCCAGACATAATATCTGCCATGATCATCATATTTTGCATTAAACCAGATTTTAAAAAAGCAACAAACATGGTAGCAGACTATATGAAGATACAGAGCTGATTATATGCAGTTCTAAAAAAAAAGTCAAACGTGTCAATTTAAAATACAGCATGTGAAATGAAAGGAAGTTAAAAGAATGTTGTATCAGTAAAATTTCACCCATCACTAACATCTAAGTAAACACCATTCCCAATACAGAGTTAGTGCTCTTAGAATTTTCCTCAACGAACCAGAAGCAAGGCTGATAATCAACTACATGAAAACCCACATGTCCACTCACTATGACTGTTTGGTGGGCAATCTCCAGGACCTGTTTAATTTTCAAAATAACTTGCTTCAAGCTGTCTCTTCTCATAAGAGAAGACACAGACAGCATAAGTTTATGCAGCTGCCATCAAGTATTTTTTCCTCATCATATCCAGGAAGATCCTAGGAGATTTGTCTAGTTTATTCACCATGTCCTCCAAGGAAGTGAAATTTTCACAAGAAATGCCATACTTATTCCCTCCTTCCTTCTTTCTCCATGTTCTCCTGCTGGCACATATGTTGCCTGCACAGCTGCAAGCATTGAGGTAGCAGATGGCAGGGCATGTAGGTTGCTTCAGCTCAGAGAAGCAATTACATGTGCCACCCAGCAAGTTGTCCCGCATCACCCTTGGGTGTTCTGTTTTTCCCTAGTATGCATGCCCAAGTGAGACTTTTCTCCCGTTTCAATGCATTCCAGGAACAAGACTTGGTTGCTGTTCAACTGGCTATTTATACTACAGAAATAACCAAATTAAAGGGCCTGTCACATAGGCCGACGGATGCAAAAAGTATGCAAAAAGGACACAGTGGACGAGAAAATTTTCCATCCGT
>BHFT01005365.1:0-27495 GCA_004320025.1 Laticauda laticaudata
AACACAGTAACAGGAGTTGTTGCCAGCCAATCAAAAGCCCACAAAACAGGAACAGAAGAACCAGAAACACCAATCAATCAAACTCCAAGTCAAATGAACACAGACCCAGGCTCCTAGCCAAGCAGAATGGACCCCAGGCCTCAAATTTAAAACCAGAGCTGTGAGACCACATCCATACAGAAGCCTGATGATGGCAGATAGCATTCATGCTGAAACGTTGCTACAAATGTAACAGCAACTACCAATGACGTGGGATAATACCCGAAGGAAGCTAAACGCATTATATGTGTGTTGGTGTGTACTGTGTTTATTTAGGTGGTATGTTATTTCAGCTTTGTTCGAGTATTTTCCCACGTTCATTATAGTTTGCTTTTAAAATTGTTGCAACATTTCAGCAGAAATCTCAATCTTGCCAATCATCAGGGCTTCTGTATTGTGTTCGTCTTGAGTCAGGACTTTCACAGCCGTTTTTCCAATTCTAAATTTTCGGCTAGCCTACTGTTTGTGCCAAAATGTTTTTTTTCTTAAATCCTGATTGGTTGGAGAGTCTTTGTCTTGTGTTTATTGGTCTTGGAATTTGCTGTGTTCTTGCTTGATTGGTGTTTCTAATATCTTCTCTTTGTTTTGTGGCTTTTTTGTCTTTGATGGGCTGGCAACATTGTGTTTCCTTTATTGGAGGCTTTAGTGCGCTTGCTCTGAGTAAAGAATAGAAGGAATAGCTAACCCACCTGGATGAACCATTTTAAAAATGTAGTACAAAAAGCTGGAACACACTTCCGCACGAGTCCAAACACGATGAAAGCAACAGGTCATAGCATCCAACTTCAATGGCACCCAAAAACCCTAGCCACTATAGAAAACCCCAGCCACAAATCATCAGAGAAGCCATAGAGATTGAAAAAAAGACCTGAAAGCATGAATAGAAGAGATGATTCTACCAGACTGTCAATCATTTGGAAGCCTGCACTCACAACCAAAAAAATCTCCACACCACAAGCCAAGCAAACACCTGGGCACAAACAGATCCCCCTGATACCTCCAGCTCAAGCACACCCCAACCAGGTACCCAGATGAAACCTAGCTTCCTAAGAAATGATAATCGTCCATTTATTGCACTTTAACTGCTGCATCACCAAGCTAATGATGTCACACAGAACTCCATAAAGGGAGTTTGCTTTAGGATATCATAATTAAAGTTCCATTCCTTACCTCATTTGCTTCCCTTCCTCACCCTACACAGATGCTGATATACCAAAACATCCTACTCGTCTTCCATTCTGTAGAATCTCAGGGTCTACAGTTTGAAATACCTCTTTTAGCTTTTTTTTTTTCAAATTTTGTTCTATTGTACTTTACTAAATCAATTATTTAGTAAAGTATTAAATAATCTATTGTACTTTTTAAATGAATTATCATTTGATTCTTTTTGTTAGTTTTTATTGTTTTTTTTATATTTTAAACATGGTTTTACATTGTAAAGCTGCCTCGNTTTTGTTAGTTTTTATTGTTTTTTTTATATTTTAAACATGGTTTTACATTGTAAAGCTGCCTCGAGTTGCCATGGGCGAATAGGCGGCAATATAAATTAAACAAATAATTTCCAATTGCATTTATTTTTTTGTATTTCATATTTCTTAAATACCCATCTTCCTCAGACGATGGAAAGACAAAAATGTACAGTGTGAATTATGTACAAAATGCTTCAGGATGGACATTTGCTGATCAAAAGTGAAATATTAGGCAAAAGTATTAAATGGCTATATGAACAGAAAAACACACAAAATGTAAACTTGTCTCCCTCCCTCCTTCTCTCCCCCTTTCTCTCATTTTTTTTAATGATTATGCCATCCAAAGTCATTTTTGATCTATGGCTACACAAATGAAATCAATTAATCAATATAGAATCCTTAATTGTTGCAGAAATAGCAGTGATTAATCCTAACTATGGAAGTACAAGAAAGACAAACCTCACCTCTCATTTTCAGTTCCATGTTTGTGCTTAGACAAGTTGAAGTGAAAATTTCATTACATTAAACTAAATGTAGTTATACCTTGCTATATGATCAAGAGCTCTGCTTTGCTTGATTTCATAATCTCATGAATCTGAATAGCCATAAATACAATTATGTTCCTTTTTGAGACCCTCTAGTTTAATATGAAAAGCATATGAGTGGAGAAATCTAGTCCAGAGAGCAACAGCCCACCTACAAATTTTGTATATCTAAAATGAAATTGAAATTGACAGGCTTGTTCATCTCCAGTTGTTATTCAGATATCAAAAAGGAATATTTTGTACCATCTGATCCTAACCTGATCTGTCGGTCCTACAGTCCAAGATCATGAAACTTTTAAAGAACTGATCTGAGTTGTGCTTCATCATGACCCATAACCATCCACTCTCTCCTCCATTCCTCTCTGTCCCTATTTAATGTATGGCTAGCTGGAAAAAGGTTATGGAACTCTGTTTTGGTACATAATAATTACAGCGAGAATATTATATGCACAAAGAAGGAAAGATTCACTGTCAGCTTCAATGCAGCAATGGATGATGAAGATGATGGAACTTGCTGAGATTAACTTCTTGGATCAGAGAAAAGACAGTATCTACATTTATTGCTAACTGTAAACCTTTCATGGACTTTTTGCATGAAAGAGAAAAAAACTGAACATATGATTTAATGATTAGACAGCATAGATTATCGAGAGAAGCGAGTCATGTGAACCATGGATGAATATACTGTAAAGGATCAGAAGCTATTTCATTATTTCTTTTTTTCTATTTCTTATTTTCCTTTCTTGCAGGTTCTACTTTTTCATTGATTCTTTGCTTTTTCTTATTTTTATATTAGTTTTGTATTAGGTTGTATCTTCACTTTAATTTTTTTAAATCATATTCCTATGTATATACAGTACATACACATTATGAAGGAAAATATCTGTGTGGCTAAAACAATTGATTGTACCATTATATATATCTGTGATGGTGAACCTTTGACATGTGTGCCCTCTCTGGCACGCAGAGCCCTCTCTGCTTTGCCACACATGCGCATGGAGATGCGCCTCCTGCTGGCCAACTGGTCTTTGGTTCTTGCCACACATGCATGGGGGGGCATAGAGCATGTGGGCAGTGTATGTACTGGGACGCACGCACATGCAGGGATACACATGCATGTGTTGGTGCGAGGGACGTGCACACATTGAATTTTGGGGATGCGCGCACACGCTTTGGGCACTCAGTTCTGAAAAGGTTAGCCATCACTGATATATACCAATATCAGAAAACTATGTATTTAGCATATCAATATCTATCTATCTGTCCATCTGTCTGTCAGTTCTTTTAAAATCCCACCCTTATTACTTTATGAATAGCTCAAGATAATACTCCTTCCTTTTTCACATAACAACAATTCTGGGAGATGGGTTGGGCTGAGAGAGGCTGGCTTAAAGTCATCCAGGTGGCTTTTATAGGTAAGGCAGGATTTGAATTCATGTCTCCTGCATTGTAGCCTGGTTCCTAAACCACTAGACCAAACTGGCTCTTATATCAATTGTATTCTCTTCTAAATGTAACCCTCCTCTTTTCCATTTCTTTAGCTATCGACAGATAGATATAAATAGCTATTTATCTAAGCAATGAATGAGACATGCTCATAATAAAAATGAATTATTTTAATTGACTCTCTCTTTTTCTCTCTCTCTCTCTCCCTCCCGCTCTCCCTCCCCCCCCCCTTGCTCCCTTCCCCTTAACCCAACATGACTGCTATTGTAGAGAAAATAGAAGGTGGGAGCTTTTTATACGGTGCCTTGAGTTGTACAAAATAAAGTAAAAGGTACACTTATTTGCTTATTTGCTTGTTTATGGAGTGACATAGCTGTCCAGCTCACCCTTGTGCCTTTAGGCAGCATACAAAAAGAAAAGTAAAATCATAATCAACAAAACAACATACCTCACTGAAACTTACTAAAACACTCAAAAAACTGCCAGAAAGGAAATATTTTTTTAGTTGGTCCACTGGAAACAGAATGCCTATGCCATACTATTGGAGTCCTGTTGAGTTATTCAGACAAGGCTAAGAGGGCTGATAAGTTTATATGTTAAATCCTTCCCCTTTAATGTTTTTGCTTTACTTAGGTTTTGAAAAGTGGGAGAGCGTTATTCCAGCTCAAATAAATGTGAATTCAGTTTTCTTTCAGACTTCCAGTTGAAATGTGGGTATCCTAGAAAGGTCCTGCAGGGCCCTGCTCTCTATCTTAGTTTGAATCCTTTGTCTGTTTAGCTGAATATTTGAAAAGTATACATGCTGAGCTTTTTACAATGTAATTGCAGCTAGAATCCAGCATTGCGTCTAGTGAACCAAATGCTTATGAACCTGAAACTATTGAGGAAAAGTTTTGTTGTGATAAGGGAC
This sequence comes from Laticauda laticaudata, assembly GCA_004320025.1. NCBI lineage: Eukaryota > Metazoa > Chordata > Lepidosauria > Squamata > Elapidae > Laticauda > Laticauda laticaudata. The sequence continues at coordinate 4,410 of BHFT01005365.1, forward strand.
AGAACTCCATATCCTTTCCCTCCAGATACCAATATGGAACTTGCTGAATCCCAAAGTCTCATATTTTCCTTTCATCATCTCTTTCCATCCAGCTCCCAAAGTGCAGCTAACTCTCTATGAATCTTAAAAATAACATTTGTGGGAGAGAAAGGAAAGCGCTTCCATAAACAGCTGTTTGATGGGATGTGCTTTCATAGCATTTATCTCTGCATTTTTCTCTGAGTGCTGGCATACACATGGCTTATCTCTCCACTGCATTCCCTCTTCTGTAAAACAACAGGGATTGTGCCCTACAATAATTTATACACGAACAGTGACTTCACTGCATATGGACTGTACAGCCATGCGGGTGGGCAACAATTTCAACTCCAGTGCTTCAAGTGCACACCCTGAGCTCAGTATTTCATTTTGCTTTGTTTTTCACCTTTCCTTTCAAAGCGGGCTCTGATAAGAGCAGCCTTCAACATATCTCTCTCCAGTGTATCCTACCTAGGTTTTTCCGTTGGTAGAGCTGGCCTGAGACCCTTGTCACCTGCAGCCTTTCTACTTTCCTTAGATCTTCACTGTTTGATTTTCCACTTCTCATCAGAGTCACTTCAAGTTCACCTGTTAGTATTGGATAAGGTACAGTCCTAGGGACTCAGAAACCTGTCATCCTGAGGAACACAATGTTTAACAATGGAAACAAAATACCTCTGATCTTGTTTGTCAACTAGGAAAATGCAGCTTTGAAATCTTGCCGTGCGTCAAATGTTTAATCCGTGCAAAAACAAACAACAAAACTGTACAGTTTTTCCTCTCTAAAATAACCTGCTGAGGTCTTGTTTCTTTTTCAGTTATCTGGCTCTCATTTCCAGCCAGATGGTTTATAGAAATTTCTGCGTGAGAATGCATATGCATTTTGGGTGCATATAAGGTATATGTGTGTGTGTGTGTATATATATATATATATATATATATATGTTTTTTTAAGCTCTCGCGGGTACTTACATTTTGTGCTGTTTAGCTTCCTTCGGGTATTATCCCACGTCATTGTAGTTCTGTTAAAGTTGTAGCTCATTGTAGTTTGTTAAAGTTGTAGCAACGTTTCAGCAGAATCTCATCTGCCATCATCAGGCTTCTGTATGGAAGACACTTCCATACAGAAGCCTGATGATGGCAGATGAGATTCTGCTGAAACGTTGCTACAACTTTAACAGAACTACAATGAGCTACAACTTTAACAGAACTACAATGACGTGGGATAATACCCGAAGGAAGATAAACAGCACAAATATATATATATATATATTATATATTATATATTATATATATATATATATATATATATATATATATATATATATCTATCGGGTTCTCCCGCATAAAATGGAAGTATCTAGGCGACGTTTCGATGAAGTCTCATTCATCATCTTCAGGCTTGAATGATGAATGATGAATGAGACTTCATCGAAATGTCGCCTTGATACTTCCATTACGTGGGAGAAAACCCAAATAACCAAAGATCCACATACAATTTTGCATACTTTTGGTTATGGGGACCTAAAGAACTCATCTGCAGAATCTACAGTACAATTTTACAACTACATATTAAAAGATGAATTAAACTATTTTCTTCCCATTTCCAAATGATGACAAGTCCTGCTAGAAAAATAACTTGTTCTCTGTGACTCAACATGTAATTGAGTGTTTACACAAATACCAGAATGTTAGATTTATGAAAATAATTGTAGTAACAGAGGTTTGTCTGTAGCATATGGAATGCAGATTGCCATATTGTATTTATGATGCCATGTAACTTAAAACATGCCTCCTCCTTCCTTTAGTGACTAATTATAGAAAAACAAATATGAGTAAATGTACCCTGATCTATTTTTCGGGAAAGCAGTTACTTGACCACTGGCTCTGATGTTAAATATTTATAATTTGTTTTGAATGCAGATTCATAGCTGACTTATATTACAGCATTACCATACCCCACTGGAATGAAAAAAAATTGTATTTTTACTACAAAGTTAATGGAAATAAAGATCAATAGGCCAAATTGATTTTGGATGCATCAATTAATTAAATCAACTCTAAGACTTTAACTAAAAGGTATTAAAGTAATTCAATAAAATCAAGAGACAGTAAATTCAGATACAAATATTTTCATAGATTATTTTTCCCTTCAAGTAAAATCTACAGGTGATGTCAAAAAAAGTTAAGGTGGCAGATCTGTATGATTGAAGTTCACCCCTTTTTAATCTGTTTTGTGATAAAATCAGAGATGAGGCTTCAAGTCATGTCTTGGCCTCCATTTTGACCTTCTTTACATCTTCATATCAACCAAGGAACTATGTAGTTAATACTATCTGGACAAATAGTTAATGTGGTTAATTAATGTAGCAGTCTTGACCTCCCATTTTCAACTGTCAACAGCGTACAAATATCAAAGTGCGGCAATGAAAAGATTCAAAATGTTTGTTAAACTGCAACTTTATTTTTTCTTTCTCTAGTCCTCAATTTCTTTTGTCCATCCCTCTTTTGGTTGAGCCACATGTTTGGATTTCTTCAGAAAGAGAACATGATGAAGCTAATTTAACAATGCAATCTTTTAAGGTCTACTAGGATGACAGTCCCATTGAGCCCAGTGGGGCAATGATTTGGTCCACCTCCATTGTCTTTTTGATAGACTACAGATGTTGAAAGAGGCTGCCAGTTAAAAAAGATGAGTACATTTGTCACCAGTTAGTAAGGCTGTGACTACCAATGATGCTTCAATGGTTGTAACAATGCTTCCTTATCCAGCTCCACAGTACTGTTGCTGCTGTGGGTTTCTTCAAGGATTCTTAAAGTCTCCTTGTCCTGGAAACAGCCCTTCCTGAAAGTGTGTTTCCATGGACAATTTGTGGTTTTCATCATAGCAGGAAATGCTTGTTATCCCTAAACTCACTGTGTTCTGAATTGATGGTGACAGGCACTATTTACTTCCTAGTCCTTACTTTTGCTATGCAGCCCTTATATGCTACAACACAAGAAACCTAATAGTTACAAAACAATTGATATTCTGCCTCTTGTAAGGGAGCTCAAGATGGTGTAAATAAGGCTCTTCCCTCTGATTTTAATTCACAAGACCAGCCCTATGAGGAAAATTGGGCTGAAAGAGAATGACTGGCTCAAAGTTATCCAACACTTTCTATGGTTTTCATGCTTCTAGTCCAACACCCAGTTGGATTTTGAAGGACAACCCTCATATGATTTATGATCTATTTTTAGTTGGTTGCCTAACATATAATAGCAAAGTTAAATATCTTACTGTTGTTTATTTCTTGGACAATATCCAAAAGGAAGGAGAAATCAGAATCAAGCTAGAGGAACTGCAACCTAAGGATCTCTTCCCTGCCTTATTTGACCTTCCCATAGTTCATTATGGTGTGCCGAAATCTTCTTTTCAATTCCCAGGAATTTTCTTCAAAACAAAAACAAAAACAAAACAAAACCACAAAAAAACTGGTTTGGGCGGGGGGGGGGAAGAAGCTTCTGTTTTTTATTTCATTCTCTTATTTTTTTTTTTCTGAAGCTTTCATATTATGCCAAAATGAAAAAGGAGAGTGGCATCATCAAACTTCCTTAATTTGAATTTTGAGAGGAATCATGTGTTTCTCCCTTTCATTGAAGGTTGGGAAGTTAAAACGGTGGTGGGCCATAGGAGGGATGTGCACTCTACTCTATATCACAGCACTCTGAAATAACTGAGATAATCTTACATCCATTCACAGATTTTTTTAAAACACCCTTTTTTAAAGTCACTGTAATCCCTTAATTCAGCATAGAGTAGGGGTGACTGGATGGAGCAGAGCATTTATTAGCTGGATGTCCTTCTCAACACCATGCAAAGTTTGCAGCAGATATTTTTTTTCTTTGTGCCTTAGGAGAGAGAAACATTTGCCACTACCTAGGATTGAACCCTCAACCTTCTGGGTGGGAGGCAAGTGTGTTCACCACTACGTCACCATACTTCTCAAAACTAACATTTTCTTCTTCTGGCATAGAGGTGGGGATGGGACAGGTAAGGGGAAAAAAAAACAATTGTCTTTCCTGTCCAATAGAAGAGTTTGAACATGAAAAACATGGCATAACAATAATTAAACGAATACGTACCAGACATTAGCCATTGTTCTTCAACAATTCTTCTAAAGGGCCATAACTTACAGTATATGCTTTTATATTTACAGTCCATCATATAAAAAAAGTCACTGGTACTATTCAGAAGTGTTTCCTTAGGAAGAGAACCCTTTTGTGCTTCCTTGGCAAATATGAAGGAACACTGTGCATTAATAGCAGCAATGTAAACAGTTGTGGCCTTTATTTAACACAGAGATAAATGTAACTCATTGTTGGCCCTGGAATCCTATGTTTTCATTGTTCAATGCATTTTTGTTCATTTTAGATGCTGCTCTTTCCTCAATTATTTCATGCACCGTATTTCACCTGAGCATAGTTTTGGCAAAGGTAAGCTTCCTTGCTACAGCCCATACTGGAAAGGTTAACTGCACATCTCAAACAGCAGAGTATATCAAAAGACCTGCCAACTTTTTATGACCTTGGAACACCTTTAGCTCCAAAGAAAGTTATCAGACCCCTGCCAAGCTCTGACATTTAAGAGTCAGGTTCAGCTTGGTTGTTTTTAATGATAATATTTTGAATTATTTATGCATATATTGTCCTCGAGGACATTGAACTGACGCTTGTAAGTCCACAAAGTGTTGGCTCAGCCATGCCTCTTACTAAGATAGGTCTTTGTATTGCTGTTGATATTCTGTGACATAAGACATGCCACAACTATTGCAGTTCTTCAGGTAATACTGCACCAATTCAGAGGCATAGTCTTTCAGGCTGAAATCAATGAAATTGTCACACAAAGTGAGTTGGACTGTCAGCTATAGGCAGGGCATCCCAATATATTTATGTAGTAATATATTTACTACACACCATACCACACACTATCCATTCATCTCTCTCTGTCTCTCTGTTTCATTTGCATTATGCCTGTACCAGCACATGCAAGTGGATAGTCTCAAATGTAGTTGATTGTACAGCTTTTAGCTGTTTGAGATACTTATGAACTTACACCTTACTCTGATAATTGGGCCACAAAAATCACACTAGGGAAAAAAAAAACACTTCACTATTTACTAAACTGGGAGTGGGGAATAGGTAGGGAAAGGTGTGTATTATCTACACATCTATGATAGAGTTTTTTTTTTCTCAATGAAGTAATTATCACAGAGCTTCCCTATATTTCTCCAAGCAAAATACAAGATTGGAATAGCATGTCACAGGTATAAAAATAAAGAATATATTAGCAACACGATCCACTTTTATGCGCTTGGCAAGTTTGTCATTTTGCAATCCTTAATGCTGATAGGCCAAATTTCAGCATTTAGATTTACAGCATTTAGATTAGGTTGACTGTGATGGGGTCCTAGAAGCTAAGAGGAGGAATGAGTGAAGAAATCACTTGGCCCTTCTTGCATGGGAAAGTGATATGCCAATCTTTCTTAAACAGTATTCCCTGCCATGAGAGGAATTATCTTTGTCCATAGATACAGGTCTGTTGAAATTGCTTCCAGTTACAAGACCCTGAGTTATATTGTTTCATCAACTTAATAATTGTATAATCTTGCTATTGGAACTGACTTTCATCTAGGATATGGGCTGCATATAACAAATTTTACACATGTATATCCTTTTAAACTGAAACTCTACACAAGTAGGGATCTTCCGTCTCATAGGACTTTCTAGTATCTGAATATCAGAGAACAGGGACAATGGGTAACCAGCCAGATTGATATTCCACCTTGTTTGTATAATGACTTTGATACCCAAGGAAAATGTTTGCAAGAGTCTACTGTAAATTATTATATCTAAGGTATCTAATGTTGGCAGAGGCACCTGAGATGGAAGTTAAGAAACAACCCCCCTACAAAAAATGTACCTTTTGAAAGGAAAACACAGCATTCCTTCTTAATCTCATGTTTTCCTCTATAGCCAAGGGAGAGTTTTCCTCAATGGTTTGGACAAGAATATTTATCCCCTATTTCCTGGCAATTGGGGATATGGTGGCTCAGTGGCTAAGATGCTGAGCTTGTCAGTCAGAAAGGTTGGCAGTTCATTGGTTGAATCACTCACACTGCATAATGGAGTGAGCTCCCATTACTTGTCCCAGCTTCCGCCAAACTAGCAGTTCAAAAGCATGTAAAAATGTAAGTAGAAAAATAGGTACCAACTTAGTGGGAAGGTTCTGTGCACTTAGGGCATTTAGTCAGGCTGGCCACATGACCATGGAAACTTCTTTGGACAGAGCTGGTTCTTTGGCTTTGTAACAGATATTGGCACCGTCCCCGAGAGCCAGAAACGACTAGCATGCATGTGCAAGGGGAGCCTTTACCTATTTCCTGGCAGCAAAACTGGAAATTGAGTTCTAAGAAATCTAGACAACAAAACATTAGGAGTCTTGTCTTAGAAGAAACAAAAGGAAGTGAAAATCTATCACATCATTATCATTTATGTTGTCCATAAAGGGATATTTATTTTATTATACCAGTATTTATTTTTTCATATTATGTTATGTTATGTTATTTTTTATGTTATTTTATTCTTTTAGAAAATTTATATAGTCACCCAATTCACACTCAGTCCCTACTTTTTTTTAACAAGGATAAAATCTCAATACAAAAATAATATATATCTATATCTATATCTATATCGATCGATCTATTTTTTTTTCTTAAGTTTTCGCGGATGCTTACATGTATGGTAAGTTTTGTTTCAGCTTTGTTCGGGTATTTTCCCACGTCATCATAGTTGTGCTTTTAAAGTTGTAGCAACATTTCAGCAGAATCTCATCTGCCATCACAATACAGAACACAATACAGAAGCCTGATGATGGCAGATGAGATTCTGCCAAAACGTTATATAAAGTGTGGCATTGTTCATGCTTTTAAATGATCTCTGGTGAGAGTTGGATGGGGATAGTGTGCCCATTCTCATTCTACTTGATCTCTTGGTGGCTTTTGATAGTATAAAAGGCCCGGTCCAACTGCACTTACGGATGCAAAGAGGATGTAAAACGTTAAAAAAAGCTTGCCATCCATTGGAAAGAAAACGCTATGCATTCATTGTGTACTCACTGCAACATGTTTCACATGCTCTATCCGCGAGCATCATCCACTGCAATTTCATCCACGCAAGAAGTTTTGAACTGCACAAAACTTTGTGAATGGATGAACTTTCTGCCATGTACAATGTACATCCACAACATATATGGGCAAACAAACATTCTTTTCATGTTCGTTATATCTGTTAAAGTCCGCTTGTATCCTCTCTGCATCCTCTGGCCATCCCCTCAACTCATATCCACTGCAGCTGAAAATGGAAAAAAGGAGGAAACAAAAGGTACACGGAACATCTACACAGCGTTAGTAGCATGGAAATAGAAAGATGTAAGCGTATGCATCTCGTATATAAAGTATTTCAAAAACGGACAAAACATTTGTATCTGGGATGTATCTCGTATATTTAGGATGTCTGCAGTATATCTAGAGTATATAGAAGGCCATAGCGGACAACTGATATTTTCTATTAAAAGGGGGAGAAAATCATCTGGATCGTGGATGGTGGACCTATACAGTCCCATTATGGTTGCCACTGGAGGTTTATCTATCCCACAACTATCCTTATCTATCCACAAGCATGACAAAAGCTTAACCATTTTTTCAAAAGTTTTCACCAACACTTTATAAAGTAAAAAAATGAACCAAGTAAACTAAGTGTCTTCAGCAAAGTAAACCTTTATTAACTTTCTTAGGTAAACTTTATGAATTTATTAAATAAGCCAAAATGAACCAAGTAAACTGTATTAAGTGTCTTAAGCAAAGATAAACTTTCTTAGGTAAACTTTATGACTATATTAAATAAGCAAAATGAACCAAGTAAGTGTCTTAAGCAAAGATAAACTTAACAAGTAAACAACTCAGTCCTGACACTATTGTCAGTCACTCTGAGTCATGTCCTGGTCTCAGCTGTTAAGCGGGCAGGGACTGTGGAGGTGGCTGTGGCTTGAGTGCTGTCTGAGGCACCATTGGGTGCTTGGTCCTGAGGGTACAACAGGGATGGTGTGTTCAGGAAGCTATCCGAGAACTGACTCAGTCCCATGAGGTTGAGAGGACCTTCATCAAGGACTTGAGATGTCAGGCCCAATACTGATGACAGATTGTCCATGACGGCTTGGCTGTGGGTTGGGAGAAAGGAGGAGTTAGTGGGACTGTCTGGTCTGCAGCTGGGTGAGGAGTGGCGTCTGTGGCGTGCGATGAACCTGGGCCTGGACTGGGAAGTTCTGCTTCTGCTGTTGGAAGTCCTGGTAGTCGTAGCCTTGGTAGGTGAGGGGCTGTTGAAAGCCATGGAAGGGCTGTGACTTCGCCTGGGGTGGAGGAGCAGACCGGACTGGGTAGGAGCAGCTTCAGCTGGACCTGAGGTTGTGCAGAAGTGCTGTGATCTTCTGCTTCATCACCTGGCTACTGGGCCTCGGGCAGGTCCCTCAGGGTCTGACTCACATAGGTGATGAAAGTGTTCCATCCGAGGATGCTCTGCCCAAATGGACCAGCTGAGAGAGAATTCTGTGCTGGTCTTCATTGTGTCCCTGATCTCTAACAGCACACTGTGGTCCTGGCCCTCCAGTCTGCCTCTCTGCCTGATCCTCTGGAGCTGGGAGTGGGGTGGGGGCGGGTTGGCCTCTGGTGGCTGCTTCTTCTTCCTCCATTTGTGACAGTGGGGCGTCATCCTCCATGGGATCCTCCAATTCTGCCGGCATGGAGTGCAGCTTTTGGGGGGGGTCTCTGCTGTGGGCCCTCTGAAGACACCTGCCTGGACAGGGTTTGCTGGCTTCTGGCTGAAGAGGACTGGCTGTCTGTGGGCTGTCTGAGGGAAAGGGGTCTCAGAGGGGCTGCTCCCTCGGTGGTGGATCTCACCCTCCAGGAAACTGCACTTGGCCATGACGTTACATATCCTGGTCAGTGAGCTTGACAGTGGCCTGCCTGGATTTCTTGAGGTGTAGCTTGCCATACCAGGTGTGCATATGCTTCCACCATCCTAGGAGTACTTCTGCAGTGTACCCCAGGCTCTCGCTTTGTCTCTCCAAGCTGCCTGCTTCTTCTTGGTGTCACGATAGAGTCCTGTGGCCTTTCCTCCAGAGGTACTCGTCCTCCCTCACCTCAGGTACTCGTCCTCCCTCACCTCATCCTCATGCTCCTTGGAAACAGTGTACTGTTTCTCTCTCCCTTCTCCTTCCCTTGCCTCTTCCTCCCTCTGGCAGGGTTTCAGCGGGTCTTCAGGGGCTTGAGCAGCAGGCCCTTCAGCAGCAGGCTTTGAGGGGTAGGAGGCTTGGGGATGGTCCACCGCAGTGGCAGCAGCAGCAGCAGCAGCAGCAGCAGCTTCACAGGCAGTGTCAAGGGGGTGGGATGCTCGGTTCTGGCCTTCTTCAACCTTGCCAGGGCTTGAACAAGTAGGCACGGGCTTCCTCTTCTTGCCTGACTGATGAACCATGGTGTTCCTGCAAGATGTAATGTGGCAGCATGTCTTTCCCCTGTATGCTGACTGCGTGCGTGCTGCATCCTTTTATATCCACAGAGCTGATGCAAATTCATACTCCCCGCATGTGCAGTGAACACTTTGCATCTTGATAAAAAATCCATGTGACATCCCCTTTGTTTCCTATAGGCCATCCGTGATGCATCCGCTTCATCGCTATGCATCCCCCCTTCCGCTATGCATCCACTTCAAAAATTTTCCCCCGGAACCCTTTGAGGTGTCATCGCGCTTCCGGATCCGAGGCTCTCCTATGAACTCCATTTAACATCCCCCGCTACATACTACCCACGTCCATTCTTTTCCGTTCTTTCCGTTCTGTTTATGCAAATTTTTGCCACTTTTTGAGTGGATGACAACGGATGGAGCCACCCCCGAAAATTTTGCTCATCCGCTGTGTCCTTTATGCATACGTTTTGCATCCATCGGCCAGTGGGACCAGGCCTTAACTGTAGTATCCTGGAGTGTCTTTGGGGATTTGGAGTGGTGAGGGCCACTGGTTGATTTCCTTCTTCTATGCTCACTCCCAATGTTGAAAGGAAGTAAGATGTCTGGCCCTGGTCTCTTGCTTTGTAGTGTCCTGCAAGGCTCTGTACTTTCTCCACTTATGCTCCTATCCAGTGGTGGTATTCAATTTTTTTTACTCCCGGTTCTGTTTGGCATGGCTTGGTGGGTGAGGCATGGCTTGGTGGGCATGGCTTGGTGGACATGGCAGGGGAAGGATACTGTAAAATCCCCATTCCCTCCCCACCCCACTAACCTGCTTTCCAGCTCCATTCTCCCATGCAGGGCAACAAAAGAAGACCCAGCCAATCATCTGGGACTCCAATCATCTGGGACTCTGGAGGCAGAGAATAGATTGGGGCAGGGCTAACCAGAGATGGTATTTACCACTTCTCCAAACTACTCAAAATTTCCACTATTGGTTCTCCAGAACCTGTCAGAACTGGCTGAATACCACCTCTGCACCTGTCCTATCTTGACTGTTGCAATGCATATATATGCAGAGGGGGTTTTGGCAATATTTTTCTTCTTTTACCCAGGTTCTAGAAATAAACTCAGATGAGGTTTAGTACTGATCATTGACATGGAATTGTTCTGGATTCTTCTTCCTTTCTCTTCCAGGTGAGGGAATGCAGAAATGAACTCGGCTGCCACAATGTTTTGTGCATCACTACATTTTAAAATATTTCTGTGATGGAATGGTTGAGTGTTTACCAACCTTGGCAACTTTAAAATGTCTGAACTTCAATTCCCAACATTTCCCAGTCAGGTTCAAATGTCACCCTCAGTCACAGAAACTTGCTAGATGATTTTGGCCCAGTCTGTATCTTCCTTAACCCAATCTGCATTTCAGGGTTGCTTTTATGGAGATAAAATGAAGACAAATCTCACTGCAATCTACCTTCAGGAGAAAAGGTTCAGATATAAGTCAATCAAACAAACAATCAAATCAATATCAAACAAGAAATAGAACACCATGCAAAAAACTCCACTGGCTAAAAATACAAATGAATCAACCTGTTTTAAACTCATTTACAGATTATCCTTTCTTCTTAACCCTAGGACAAAATCAGTCAATGTTTTTAATGTTTATAAATACCTTTCCCTTTCAGATAACTTCTTCCATTTTTCAAGACTTCAGTTCACCAAAGAACGGGAACTTACTGCATATATGACATAAAAGGTAGAAAAAAATCTGAAGTGATTTATCTTGGCCTGATATTTTTACATCTCAGAAACCTGACATTTCAACAGGGGTGTGTAGACTTTTCATATCCATTCTATTTTGGCAACTGAAAGTTAGTCAGATCATTCCCACCCAAGACTCGAAATTATTCATTGCCCTTCCATATGTAATCCATGTTCAATATGCTGGCACGCAGGCATATGCAGACGCCATTCAAATTTGACAGACAGTCCTTAGGCCATGCCTTCCCAACCTGGAGATAAATATCAGATTCTATGTCAGTTGCCAAGAATGCAAATTGAGGGAAAGTTTCTTTTTTTTTTTAAAGAAAGAAAAGTGGCTTGCTAATTTTTCTTTCATGTTTTAGCTGGTGACGGGAATACTTCAATGCTTTCCAATTCTTTTGATAGGGAAAAATGTGTGCCCTCCCCCGCCATGATATCTCTCTCCCTCCCTCCCTCCGTCTCTCTCTCTCTCTCTCTCCCTCTCTCTCTCTGTATATCCAGCCAATACTTCTTAATGGCATTCCAGCTGTGTCTCTTCCCAAAACCTTGTTAGCAGACAGCAGTGTCAGCATTCTAAGTGAAATAAACATTCTAGGCCTGAAGTGCCAACACAAAATGGTTCCATCACAACTGCTGATTCACAGACTTTGGTGCCAGGGATTGCTTAGGCAAAATGAATATTGCTTCATAATTTATCAGAAGGAAGGCAAATACTTAACATAAGCTTCTGGTCACTACTGCCTGACTTGAGAACTGAGAAAAGATGATGGTCTCACCATTGCTCTCTTTAATTCGAAATTAATTAGTTGAGAAGAAATTCCACCCCTTGGTTCTGGTTGGCATAATTATTGATGCAAATTGAGCATTATTGTTCAGTGCTCTAGACTTCCTGCTGGATTGGCTAAGTGTGTATTTCTCAGCACCTCACAATCCTTCGTCCTTAATTTATCCATACTTCTTTTGGACTAAATATTAAAGAAGCAATTGCCTTTCAGCATATTTGGAATGTTTCCCCTTCAACGGCATACTGCTGTAGTGCTCGACTGATTTTCTATAAAATTTGCAATCAATTTGTAACAGAAAGGGAAATTTAATGAGTAATCATATTAATAATATTTAATTTATTTGAATATAAATACATGCAAATTACATTTAAGTCGGAAGGAGGACTGAGAAGATATTTGCAGAACCCTTACATCCTGAACACAAACAGTTTCAACTCCTTCCCTTGGGACGACACTCTAGGGTATTAGTATGCCAAGACAACTAGAGACAGGGACAGTTTTTCCCCTGGTGCCATAACTCTAATTCTCGCAGTTGACAAAACACAATGACTACTAAGTTCTGTCTAATGCATTACAAAGCCAAAGTGTGTGGTTGTAGTATTATTTATCCTTTTATTACCACTTATTTCTCCCTTCTACTGGTTGCACTTTATTATTATGATTTGTTGCACAGTCAGTCAGATGTTCAGACTGAAGTTGAATTTTTTCCCTACCTATTGAGTCCTTTCCAAGGACCTGGGATAGAGAGATGTGGTTGTTTGATGGTGTTACACATATTGTTGCAGGAGTGTAACATTTTTCTGAGTATAGCCACTCTTTGTAAGAATACTGAGTGCTTCTGTACAGCAGTGGGATTAAAAAAAAAATTATTACCAGTTCTGTAATGGCGTGGCTTGGTGGGTGTGATGTGGCCATGGCTTGGTGAGCATGGCAGGGAAAGGGTACTGCAAAATCTCCATTCCCTCACCACTCCAGGGGAAAAGGTTACTTCAAAATCCCATTCCCTCCCTACCCCACTAACCTGCTTTCCAGCTCCGTTCTCCTGTGCAGGGCAACAAAAGAAGATGCAGCTGGTCAGCTGGGACTCAGGAGGCAGAGAATAGATGGGAGCAGGGCCAGTCAGAGGTGGTATTTGCTGGTTCTCTGAACTACTCAAAATTTCCTCTACTGGTTCTCCAGAACTGGTCAGAACCTGCTGAATGCCACCTCTGGTTCTGTACCAGAGACAAATGTCTTGTGCGTCTAACAACACTTAGCCAAATACAGTTCTTCTCTTCTCTTCTCTTCTCTTCTCTTCTCTCCTCTCCTCTCCTCTCCTCTCCTCTCCTCTCCTCTCCTCTCCTCCTCTCCTCTCCCCTACTCAAGTGTAGCCATTGATGTCTAGTAGGATTGAGGGTCCTTTTCAGAAAATATTTGTTTGGAAGGGTGATCCACTATTGGTTATCTGTACAGATATTTCACCAATGTGGTATGAGGAATGTATCAGCTGCTAAATATCAGCCTTGTGAGGTAGACCAGATAGGAAGCATTAGAGCAAGCTAGTTTTACTCTGGTGTAAAGTTACATTAACAGGATTGTACCATTCGTATTTCTAACTGCAGAAAAGAAAAGCACATAAATAACCTCCCCCCCCCCCACATTTTACTNCCCCCCCCCCCACATTTTACTGTACACCAAAATTCTCATGACATGCTATGTAGGCTTTAAAGCATTTTTTTCTTTATTGATTGGTAACTTTGGCAAATGTGTTCTTTTTTCCTGCAACTTTCTCGACTCTCAGAATATAGTTACGTGCATTTCCTTCATATTGTTTTATTTTTATATTTTGCTTGTTTAATTCCATAGCTTTGTTCTCTGCGTCATAGCTACAATTTTCTTCTATTTTTTTCTATTTATGGACATTACTTTATGTACAAGCTCTGAATGTCACAAAATTGATAGCTTCTGTATTCAGATGTGAAAATGTCAAGAGTGTTTAGATTCAGCTGTAATCTAACAAACCTTTAAAAGTTTGTGTATATTTAGGACTTGTTCCCAACTGTGTGAAAATAGCACAAGAAAAAGATGATATAAATAGCCTGACAACATCCTGTAATCCAAATTATCTACACCTAATTTAAGTGAGTTTTGTATCTTGTTGATTACTTTTTGGAACCAGGCCATTTTGTTTTATTTTATTTTGTGCTTAAACTTTCAGCTGCCAATAAGAAATATACTACGTATAAACACGGCTGTCTGCATCTGTTGCATTTGAAAACTGTTCCTTCAGTGATAGATTTTCTCCTTCTCCTTCTCCTCCATTGTTCCTCTGTCTTTGTGCAGTTACAAAGAAACTTGAGGCTTACATATTCTTTCTAAAATCATAATTCTAAGAAAAAAAATGAAATATTAAAAAGCTCTTTTGGTTTAATTGTCATTAGTAAAACTGGTGTTTAAGTAACAGGGAGAAATGAGGAATGTTTCTTTACTTTCCATTCTGGCATTCTTACAATGATTGGTGGGCATAATTTCAAGTGAGCAAATAATTGGATGGGGATACTTATATATTTCTTCCAGAGACCATTGCCTGAATCAAAAAATGTATCCAAGTATGTAGCAGAATAGACCCACATGTGTTCCTCCATATTTCATGCATGTGTACCAATATCACATCTCCAGTTCTTTGTTCTTTCAAATAGCAGTGCAGAAGGAATGAGCGGGATTGCTCTTATATTGGCGTTATAAAAAATGAGACTACCATTCTTATGCCTTTTTGAGGCCACTGTCATATCTGGCCTGCAGATATGTGTAAGGCAGGAATTGATAAGTTTTGGTGGTGATCATAATAAATTGCAATAAGGAGTAGATTGTTCATGTTTTTCATTTTTCAAAAATGGAAATAAACTAATATAGTTTATAATATCACAACATTTAGATATTTCTATCCTTCTTAAGTTGTTATTGTTGTTATCTCTAGTAACCCTTAATAGACTTTTGCTGACTAGGCTTGAATGACAAGGCTTTAAGGATGTGTTTATATTTATGAGATGAGATATAGGAGGAAGAGATGATGTGTTGCATTTTAAAAGAACGTGATAAGTTACTAAAATTGTTTATACTTGTTATGAGGGGGTAAGTAATTTCTTTATGTATTTCTTTTATTTTTATTTACTATATTCTTTTTCCTTTCTTTCCTTTCCTATTTTTTCCTTCTTTTCTGTACTATTTTTATATTATTTTTTAGTTTGTATTGGTTCTTATTTTTTAAACTGTAATGTTTTACAGTAAAGTTTATTTAAAAACAACAACAACCAGAAAAAAGGCTATGAAAGCCAACATTTAGAGAATCTGAGCAACAAGCATTATATAATATGAGAAGGATTTGTTTCAGTAACCAAAACATTTGTTGATTTCATGTGAGGACAAAAGAGTTTCATTAAGATTGACAACATCTCAATACCCAGACTTAAAAATGAAATTCAATAGTGAGAAAAGTAAGGTTTTACATTTAGGCAAGAAAAACCAAATGTACAGGTGTAGAATGGGTAGAAATTGGAGCAATAGCAATAACTGCAAGAGGGATCTTGGAGTCCTAGTGGACAATAACTTAAATATGACCCAGAAGTAAGATGCAGCTGCCAAAAAAAGCCAATACAATCCTAGATTGTATTAACAGCAGGATAGAATCAAGCTCATGTGAAGTAGTGGTACCACTTTATAATGGTGTGATAAGACCACACTTGGCATATTACATCCACTTTGGATTGCCATGATATAAAAAGATATTGAGACTCTAGAAAGAGTGTAGAGAAGAAAAACAAAGATGATTAGGAGACTGGACTTAAAACATATGGAGAACAGTTGCAGGAATTGGGTATGTCTAGTTTAATGGAAAGAAGGAGTACAGGTGACATGATATCTAAGGGGCTTCCACAAAAAAGATGTGGGGGTCAACCTATTCTCCAAAGCACTTGAATGCAGAACAAGAAGCAATTCATGAAAACCAATCAAGCAGAGAAGCAACCTAAGGAGAAATTTCCTGACAATTAGAACAATTAATCAGTGGAATGACATGCCTACCGAAGTTGTGGGTGCTCCCAATACTAGAAATTTTTAAAAAGAGATTGAACGTGCATATGTCTGAAATGGTATAGATTTTCCTGCTTGAGCAGTGAGTTGGACTAGCAGACTTCCTTCCAACATATGTTATTCTGTTAAAAGAGTCAACCCTACCATTATTTGAGAGGATAGCATATTGATGGTGGATTGTGGAATATGAAAGCAAGGAAGATAGAACAATATCTGCTGTGTGATCCACTCAATTTCCTCCCAACAGACTGTCCACTATGCACTGGGCTATCATTAGTTTCGAGCACTCAACTTCCAAGAGGTTCTTTCATCTGCAAAATCAGAAAAACACCCCCCCCCCAAATTTGGTTATGCATCTAAGGCTATGAAGATTCTTGGATTGGCATACCGAGATTTTAAATAGATTTTGTTTACATTGAAACTTAAATGTGAATTTGGCAGTTCATTCTGTAGGAAAAGATTTAAGAAATCATAAAGGTAGCCAAAAGAATGTTGAAAAAACACATAATGTATTGGATTGGGGAGAAGAGTGTCACCCAGTCCTAGCATCCTTATTCTCACTGATTTTTTGAAAGGGAGAAAATAAAGACACATAGCAAGTTAGCAAATAAATAAATGAATCTAAATCTACGTTGAAGATCCTGACCAAATGGAAGGAAGCCAAATGAAACAAAAGCATAATCCGACAATAACAAACATTTGCATACCTCAATAACTTTCCTTACGTACTAATCTCCTCCAAGAACCTTTTTCATTCATGTACCCACATTAACTTTCAGAAAATACTACCATAGTGCATTGACCTGCTCAACAAACATCATCTTTAATCAATCTAATGAATAGCTCTTTTGTTTGCCAGTTGCTGTAGAACATGTCATTTGAAAATGTGCAACTTAAAGAATCTGTATCACTCAAAATGCAGAAGATGGTGAAGATGGTTACAGATGTACCCAAAGGGCCTTCTTCCAAGTTCTTAAATACAAAAAAAGCAATAGAACATGAAAAGGGGGACAAGGTGTGAGACGTCTATGTTTAGGAGACACATTTGGGATGAAAGACATTCAGTAAACAAAGTATTCAAGTTCTTTAAGTGATCTAATAGGGATTGGACAGAATGAGTTTTGCTGCCTCTAGCTCTGTATTTTCAATAACATGGAATAAGGGTTTGCTCCATTTAGAAAGTATTTAGATTGTTGACATTCTGCAAGGCTCAGAGCATTTGGACATTTCCAAAGATGAGAAAGCAGGCAAATGTCCGATACTAAGATTTGACGTACTGGAAATGACATTCTGGAAATGAAGCCATTTTGCAAGGAGATGTCAAGGTGTTAATTTCAAGTTCAGACGCTGATCTCTGCCCAGACACCTTGTTTGAAAGTCAGCATACTGCTGTGTTCCAAATTAATAAAAGGCAGAATGACAGATAGCTAAAAAGCAGGGATGATTCTCAATGCTCCCAGCAAGGCTCAAGATGAAAACAGACAAACAACAATAATCTAGGTGGGATAATCTAACTCAGGCGAAAGAAGACTACCCTTCTATAACCTATTTAAAGGCCCTGTCACACTGCCGAACGGATGCAAAACGGACACAATGGACGAGCAAAATGTTCCATCCATTGTTATCCGTTCTCAAAAGGGGCAAAAATTTGCCATAACGGAGCGGATAACACGGACGTGGGGAGGACGCAGGGTGGATGGAAAGCAATGTGGAACGGAAGCCCAGTGGATGGAAGCGGATGGGAGTGGATGGCACATCTGCTAGGCTTTCCGGGGGACCTTCAGCAAAGCGGATGCGGAACGGATACAGCGGATGCAGAGTGGATGCACAGCGGATGAAGCGGATGCACAGCAGAAGCCTAGCGGATGCCGAGCATTAATTGTGCATGCAGGAGGATGCATTGCGTCGCCCTGCGTATAACGGAAGCAGCTCGGAAGCAGGTCACCATTCAGAGGAAAGACCTGCTTCCAGACACACCGACTGCCTTGCCTGTCCTGCCTGCATGTCTCCTGCATATCTGCCTGCAAGCCTTGCTGCCAGACTTGCTGCCAGCCTCCCTGCCAGCCTTGCTGTCTGCCTGCCAGCAAGCCTTGCTGCCAGCCTCCCTGCCAGCCTTGCTGCCAGCCTCCCTGCCAGCCTTGCTGTCTGCCTGCCAGCCTCTTGTTCATGCCTGCCTGCCAGCCTTGGCCTGCCTGCCTGCCAGCCTTCCTGCCAGCCTTGGTGCATGCCTCCCTGCCAGCCTTCCTGCCACCTTCCTGCAAGCCTTCCTGCAGCCTTGTGCCTGCCTGCCTGCAAGCCTTGATGTCTGCCTGCCTGCCAGCCTTCCTGCCAGCCTTGGTGCCTGCCAGCCTCCCTGCCAGCCAGCAACCCCACAACCATGCTGAAGCACAGCAAGCCTCAGCCATTTGCTGCCAGCCCTTGCAAGAAGGACAGGGCTACCATCACTGCCCCCTGGCCCTCACTCTGGTTCTCGCTGGCTTCTGCAGCACGGGTCGCTTCTGGGGCGTGGGCTTCTGCGCTTCTGCTTCTGGAGGAGCTGATGACAATCACTCCAGCACCAGCCACCTCCAAAGCACCTGCACCCTTCACCCCTGGGACTAGCGACCAAGAGGAGTACCAGAGACTCATTTGTTTTATTAGCTTGTTGTTAATAAAGTCTATTTTTGATTCACACACTTGCTTCATTTCTTTTTTTTATAATAAGTCTTGCTGAAACTTTTAGAAATGTTAAGCCTTTGCATGCTTGTGGATGGGTTAAGATAGCTGTGGATGGGCAGGGATACCTGTGGATGGGCAGGATGACCTTTGGAGGTAATAGCTGTGGATAGATAAACTCCCAGTGCAAGCATAGTGGGACTGTATGGCCACCCTCCAGGGCCACACCGATACCCTTTATTATCAATAACAATATAATCAATCATCCACACATGTCAACATAAACACAACTCTTTATTAAATGCCTGTTCATTGTAGGCCACATCAACAATACATGGCCCAATATCATCAGTGTGATGAGACAGCTGAAGGAAGCATCCATTAAGCATCTATCATCCTGTCTTTGCCACTCCACGCCTCCAGCTGGGGAGCTGCACCAGTGTTTCAGGAGGTTGCACTCGTCTTCCCTTCACGTGAGGCTCTGTTGGGCCTTGGCACATCCTCAGTGTCTTCAGGTTTCACCCTTGCTTCCATTCCCCAGGCTCCATGTCCCCATTGCCTTGCTGGAGGTCCACGAGCCTGTTCTGCAAGACTGGGTAGCGGGTGCGCATGGAGTTGTGCAGGATGCAACAAGCTTCCATGATCCTCCTCATGGTCTGTGGGTGATGCTGCATGGTGGTGAGAAGTACCTGGAATCTGTTGGCCAGGATGCCAAAGGCATTCTCCACCACTGAACATTGCCCTGGACAGCCTGTAGTTGAAGATCCTCTCTTCACGGGTGAGGTATTTGGAGGTGTAGGGCTTCATGAGGTAGGTTGTGAGGGAGAAGGCGTCATAACCCACAATGAAGTAGGGCACATCTTGTGTGTCATTTGGCAGGGGTTCTAGATCTGGGAGCCCACCATGAGATTTCGTTCCAGCTCCTTCTTGAGGTGACTGGCGTTGTATACCTGGGCATCTGAAGATGAGCCGCTGCCTGAAACATCGATGTACATGAATTTGTAGTCAGCATCAACCATGGCGAAGAGGATGATGCTGAAGAAGCCCTTGTAGTTGAAATATGTGGCCCCTACTTGGCTGGTGCTTTGCAGGCCACGTGCTTGCCATCGATGGCTCCAACTGTGTGTGGGAAGTTCCACCTCTGATAACACTGCTCTGCAACTTTCTTCCATCCTTCTTCAGTGGAGGGGCACTGGAGAGCTCCTCCTTGTATTATTTGATGATGGCCTGCACCACTTCTCTGACCACAATGCTGATGGTGTTGTGGCACCCTCCAGCCATACTGCATGCTCCTGTTAGGTGGTCCCTGAGGCCAGGTGGCGCAGAGTGAGTGCCACCTTGAGCCCAGGTTCAGGCTGGGCCAGAAGTTGGTGTTTTCTTGGTCAAGCTGGGTGTCAGGCGCTGCACAAGTTCGTCAAACATGGCTGGAGGCATCTTCATGAAGTTCTGGAATGCCCGAGTGTCTTCGCTCCTGAGCTCACCATCAGCTTGTTGTACAGTCCATCCTCTGTCTTCTGGCAAACTATCTTCGGCCCCTTTTTCTTCCCGTAGTAGAGTTGACAGTGCCTGTAGATGGCTTCGCACTGTTGCAGAAGGATGGTGGCTGCCAAAAGGACTGTGTTACGATCCACGGTGGACATGACTGGATGCTCTGGAAGAGGAAGAGGCAGATGAAGGCTGCAGAGGTCCGCACTGCAGGGCTGCTGTTCTGAAAGTGAGATCCAGATGTGTTGCTCCCCTTTTTATAGGCAGTATAGGTGTCCCCTTGCATCCTCTAGGCATCCTCTAGGCATCCTCTAGGCATCCTCTAGGCATCCTGTAGACATCTTAATATCCGAGTTAGGTCCCCTCTGCGAATGTTTTTTCCATTTTAAACACTTTTTTCCGCTAGGCATCCATTCTGCATCCATTCCGCATCCGTTCCGCTTCCTCCCTGCCATCCGAGCGGATGCGAGTTGCACGGATGCACAGGGATGCCTAGCGGATATAGCGGATGCGTAACGGATGCAGAACGGATGCGTAGCGGATGCAGAACGGACGAATTGGATACATTTTCCGTGCAAAAGTTTTGGGAAGCTCAAACTTCTGAGCGGATGAAACGTCAATAGACGGATGCTGGACGGATAGAGAGGAAGCAAAATGAGGCAATGAGTACATCGCGTTAACCAATGGATGGCAAGCTTTTTTGTCCATTTTACATCCTCTTTGCATCCGTTGGTGCAATTTGACAGGGGCTTAAAAATAATCATGAATTGCAAAAGTCAGAAAGACTTTAGTGTTTTGATGATTTCACAGACATCATAATGACTGCATTCTTCTTTGTAATACTGTCTTCCCATTTGATTCTTCTTCTCAAATAGTTTATTTTCCTTTTAAAAATCAGATTCCATTACTAGCACTATGGTAATCTAGTATCTGTCCTTGGCCTTCTTAGGTCAGAGTAATGTTAATAGATATATTTAGCCACCATGCTACATTGGGACAAGCTGTAGAACTGAGTATTAATGAATAGATGATATTTTACCTTCTTAAGAATTACTAATAATAATTAATACAGAAACCACCACCATTCAAGTAAATCTCTTCTCCCGCTGATATATGTCTGATTGCAACCTTGCTTTTTTTTAAGGATAAACATGACCATAAACACCATCATCATTCATATCAAACAACAGCAAAGCAAGATATATATATTTTTGGCAGATTTTTAAACAACCATATGAAATCTGGCCAGTCCTCCCCAAGTCTGATTTGTCTGAATAATGGCTAGAACCAGAAAAGTATAATCTTGCTTTGAAAAGCTGACAAGAAATAAGCCACGAGTCCCCAACAGATAGTGAGCAACTGTTTAAGTCAGCCTTGGTGTTCTCTTGGGAGTCTGCATTCTTCTAAAGGGAGTGATAAGAACCTTTTACTGTTTACTCCCATGAATACATGCCAATAACTTCAAAGGATTTTCTTAATTGACTACAGATTGAATAAACAGAGTATTTTCTGCCAACGACACTGCAGCTTGCTCTAACACTTGACTGTTGGCCCTATGTGAGCTTTCAAAAGGAGGGTCAAAATTAGGATTTGCCAAAAATGACAAGAGATTGGTGCAATCTGCTTTCCTTAGCTATCTGTGGCAATAGTTCTCAGAGTCACTTCTTTGTATCTAAAGGCCATTGTGTTGGAAGTTCACACATTTCAAGAATTCAAGGGAACGCCAAGAAGATACAAGAAGATGGCAACTGTTCAGTTCAAAATGAATCTGGAGGTCCTTATTTGTAGTCAACAATATCTCTTTAGCTCAATTCTATTTATTTGCATTCATTTCAAAGATGCTTCAGTTGCCCTATGGCAGAATAACCTCTCTCATGCTATTTTTAAAAACATAATTTTCACCTATTTAATCAAACAATCACAGTTTTTACCACTGATAAGCAAACATCATAAATTAAAAGTATGTACAGCTCAGCATGAAATAATCAATCCACGATTAAGGCGTTTACTTTAAGAAATTAGTAACCTAAAATCACCTTAATTAAAAGCCAAGTTTTGAGACCTTATCCATTGGTAGTAAAATGTTCTATCCTGTGTTTAGATCTAACTGATCTTAGTGACAGGGAAAATGATATCAGAGCTTCTAAAGTCATCTTATGAACTGTATTAAAGATGCCATCTTCTCACTGGACATACACACATTGAGATACTAAGTTGGATAAAACCACATATTGCATTCCTTTTCCTGGCAGACAACCTGGCTTTTCCATGTGATTTTTATCCAAACTACTTTAATGTCAGCAGTTGCTGGATCCTACCTTAGAATGGTGGGGTAGGCCAAAATTCCAAAGTCTTTATTCGTCCACTCTTCAAAAATTAGGCATTTATCTCTTACACAGTGTAGGATAACATTGGTTTTTTAGCCTATCATTGAATCAGTTGTTGCATTCTATTGAAATTTGGTATTCTATTACAGAACATTTCTTTGTCACTTCTGTTGAGGTAATTCCCCATTAGGAGAATGAGCGCATACAGGGAGACATGTTGAGAGTAGTGTTGAATAATGCACATACAGCACACAGATACACAGTACAGCAAATGTAGGGTTTTACTTTCAGAAACGTGTAAGCAAAGTTCAAATATAAGCAGTTCAAAGTCATTCACAGGTAAGTCAGTCAGTTTTCAGTCCAGGGAATAATCCAGTAACAAAGTCCAGTGTCAAAAACAGTTCAGTATCAGACTTACATCAAATCCATGAATAACAGTCAATT
>BHFT01005367.1:0-21521 GCA_004320025.1 Laticauda laticaudata
TCCTTTCCGTGTTATCCACTCTGTTTATACAAATTTTTGCCCCTTTTGAGAGCGGATAACAACGGATGGAACATTTTGCTCGTCCGCTGTGCCCTTTTTACAAACGTTTTGCATCCATTGGGCAGTGTGACAGGGCCTTTAAAGACATAAAGACATACCCTTCCCCTTCACAGACAGGGAACAAATGCATCCACCCAACCTGATAGATATTCCATTTCTTCCAACTGCCAACAGGGAGAGCCAAAAACAAAAAATCCTTCAGGAAAGGCTCCTGGCAACAATTTCACATGAATCGTGTATTTTGCAGCTTGCTGAAGCACCCACATATCATCTGTTGTTAGCTCCTTCAAACAGCTGTGTCCATTCCCAGAATCACACAGATGCCCTCTAAAGCAGAAGCTCTATCCCAGGAAAAGACACATCTAGTTTTAAAGATTGCTAATAGATGCTCCAAAGTACCTTTCTCCCTTTGAACCAAAAGGCCTGCATAGTCCAACTTTGCATACTCTGGGAGATGAACTTGGTCACAATTTCATAACTCCCCATTTCATGTTCAAACAAAGGAATGTCCCCACCTCACTATCACTACGCACACAGGCTTTGTATAAAGTGCACTGCCATGTTGGCCAAGAAAAAGAGGTGGGAAAGAGAAATAGCACACTTAAAAAGGTGAAATTATTTTACATTCTTCATCATCCTTCTTTCGCTCCCCTTTCTGACCTCTGTCCTACCTGTCTTTCACTTTTCAAGACCCTAGTTGGACAGCAAAGCATCTTAAACTTTTGCTTGATACTGGAAAGCCTAAATATCTTGGCTACTTCATGATCCCAACATTTAATTATTCAGTGACACCACTACTGGTTTCTCAGCAGGAAATTTATCCAACTTAAGATGCAGTGGCAAAAATGCAGTATTTACTAATAATGTATTCTTTCAAAAAATGCTACTTTCGGCTTGCAACTCCAGAAAGTTTACTGGAAATGGAAAGATGATCTCCAGGGCCAAAGCAACAAAATAGGGACAAGAATACCACAAGTGCAAAGAGTTCGGGAGTAGATCAAAACTTTGAAAGAATGAGAATAGTGCAGATAGACCATCTTTTCCCATAGGACAATTGCTTTCCAAGGATCCAGGGCTGCTGTTTTCAAGAAATTCTGTATTTTTCTGACTCTCAGGATTGCTGGATTATTACAGGTAGTCCTCAATTCATGATCACAATTGGAACCAGAATTTTTATTGCTAAGCAAGGTGGATGTTAAATGAGCATAAATGTAGCATTAAAGGGTTGTCCACAATGTAGAATTGATATTATTTGGTTGCTGACCATTTTGTGACCCCTTTTTGCCAGGGCAACTAAGCGAATCACTGCCATTGTGAAGTGAATCACACAGCTATTATGCGAATCAGGCTTCTCCCATTGACTTTGCTTGTGTCAGAAGCCAGCAGGAAAAGTCGCAAATGGCAATCACATGACCCCAGGATATTGCAACTGTGGTCAAAAAAATGTCATCTGGCAAGCACCCAAATGTTGATCACATGACGGTGCTGATGCTGCAATGGTTGTAAGTGCGAGGGCCAATTGTAAGTCACTATTTCTAGAGTTGTTGTAACGATGAATGGTCACGAAACAAATGGTTGTAAGCAGGGGTGGGATTCAAAAATCCCAACAACTGGTTCTCTGTCTGGTTGCTGGGTGGGCATGACCAGGGGTGGGATTCTACCAGTTCATACCTATTCGCTAGAACTGGTTGTTAACATTCTAAGCAGTTCGGAGAACCGGTTGTTAGAAGGAATTACTGGCCTAATCCTGTAAGGAAGGCAGAAAGGAAATATTCTGGTGTTGCTTACAGAAACTGCCTCTCTGTTAACCCTTACTACATTCTTGGCAGGACTAGACTTCCTGTCTCAGGAACTTCCCTGGAGTTTTTTTCCCCTCCTTTGCTGGTACTTTGCTTGTGTGGAGTGACCCCTCAAAGTTACAATGGCACTGAAAAAAGTGATTTAGGACCATTTTTCACACTTACGACTGTTCCAGCATCCCCACAGTCATGAGAGGCCAGGCAAGGAAATGCGGGCCTCAGTGTGAGTGATATTGAGTTGGCCATGCCCAGCCAATAACATATCCACCAAGCCACGCCCACCAATGAAGCCATGCCCACAGAACCAGTTGTTGAAAAATTTGAATCCCACCCATGGGCATGACCGTGGTGGGTGTGGCCTCCTGGAACTTCCAGGAGGGCTGTTTTTCACCCTCCATGAGCCTCCGCACGAACCCTGCACTTACCTGCATCCAAAATGGACTGCATGGAGACTCCGGGGAGGGGCCAGCCGGTCAATTCAACTACCAGTTTGGCAAACCAAGTGTAAATTTAACATCCATTTCATCTGGCTAAATCCCACCCCTGGTTGTAAGTCAAGGATTACCTAAAATTATGGGGTGGGCAGCTATTGGACATTCATTGATAGTGACCTGACCATTGTCTTAACTGAGCAGAGAATGCGAACTAGAATACAATCCCAGTATTCTTCACAGCATGCAGGAGTTCCTTCACAATTTAGTCAAGGAAGAAAGAGACAGTCCTTCTAGAACAGGGCTGTCAAAATCACGTCGTCATGGTGGCATCCCGTGACATATCAGGACTTTTTCCTCCTTTGCTAAACTGGTCATGAGCATGGCCAGCCTGTGACACATCCAGCCCAGACCAAAATATACATTCCCAGTCTTCCCAAAAGATAACTTGCAAACAGATTATTCAGTCATTTAAATCACTAACTTCCCTGAGCTTAAGAAGGAAAAACAACCTCACTGGTTAAGAAATGTTCACGTGTCAGAGAGAGAAACCTGTTTGTTCAATTTGGACTTTGCTTCAAAAGAACTGCATTAGCCTTAACCAAGTCATCCCTACTGATGTGTAATCAGCAAAAATTGCATGCAAAAAACAAACAAGCATTTCAGGAAACCAAGTTGGTGATGATTTTACTTCAAATTACAGATTAGAAATCAACTTATTTCAGGCAAACATTACTGATAGTTTCATCAGCAAAACATACACTTTTCTGTACACCAACTGGAAATGTTCTGAATGAGGCATCAACATTTAAAGTAAACAGAGTAAAATTAACTGTATTTTACAGTCTTCCCATTTCAAACTGATGTGTAACTGTCTCATCAAATGCAGAACAGATAATTATATACCTACAGTCCTCATATTTTCTTGGAAAAAATAAAGGACAAACACAAAAAGGGGCAAATTGAAAAAGAGGTTCGCTTGTTTAAAGAAATTGTTTATGTTTACAACTTTGCTTTACATAGGAAAAAGCAAAAGCAAAACCAAGGAAATAAATTAAATACATCTAAAGGGCAGCTTCCTGAAGGAAAGGACTGTCCTTCATCATAAATGATGCACAGTTCACTAGATAGCGTCACTGAATAAGATCCATTAAACATTTTGTATTCTATAAGAGAGCATCTCAAGATTAGAAAGATCAGGAGGCCATCACTTTGTCATGATGTCAAGAGAAGGCCACATGAAACCTCTCTAACTCATTTTAAACATTGTCAGTGAACACTCTTGCAACAGAGAGGCAACAAAATACATGAGTGGTTTTTATAGAAATTGGTTAAGAAATGCCCCCAAAACACAAGTTCACTTATGACTTCTCTATCCCCTCACACGTATATGGAGTAGCTGCATGCACCACTAAGAAGAGTTATATTTTATTCTCTTTCCATTGCCAGTCAGGCCAGTAAATGCATGTACCCCAAGAAACATAAGCCTTTGTTCATGCCACCCGTTTCATATGCTGCAGGACAGTGGTGGAATTCAAACGTTTTTACTGCCAGTTCTGTGGCTGTGGCTTGGTGGATGTAGCAATGGAAGGATACTGTAAAATCTTCAGAGGTAGTATTTGCCGGTTCTCCAAACTACTCAAAATTTCTGCTACCAGTTCTCCAGAACTGATCAGAACCTGCTGAATACCACCTCTGCTGCAGGATTCCCTACATTTTAAAGGTCTGCAGCAATCTGAAGTACAACAAAACTCCAAGACCTTTTTATTCTCCACCTCAGAGTAGCAGGGCATACAGATATGCTTCATTTAATAACCTGTCACTTGGCCACCATTCAAAATTATGATGGAACTTCCCCAGGCTACTTACACCCAGATTCAAAGTTGCCCCCTTCCCCAGAGTCACATGATTCCATTGTGGCAACGGATCCAGATTTATTGTCATTTGCAGCATCCTGTGGATCACATGACTAAGAGTTATGCTAAAAACTCATTGGAGTCAATGGATTTGCTTAATGACCATGGTGTTTACTTTTACAATCCCTGCAACAAAGGTTGTAAAATTGGGTGTTGTCACATGGCAACCTACTTAATAACCCGCACGACTTACGGTCATAATGCTAGGTTTAATTACATCATAAGTTGAGGACTACCTATATGCAAATTGATCAGACCCTGAAAGAAATATTTAGTGAGAAGGCTCATTACTTGTAGCAATTCAGCTTCTGAATAGTCTGGGCAGGTGGAACTGCCTCCCCATATATTCAGAAGGCCGTATTTCCCAGCAAACATGCATATGATCCGACTGTCACAAGACCAATATAATTCTTGACAAGTAACTATTAAAATACTGATTTATGTCAAATATTATTGCTGCATTACAGTACAAGGTTACAAGCACACCGTTAGGAGCTGTTGCTTTTTCTCCCTTGATCAACATGAGCAAGCTTATTATAGTTTTTGTCAGATACTCTTCATAAGTCATCCGAGACTGAACAAAAGAATGAATACCCCTGGATAAATCTAAATGGATTTAGAATCCAATACTGTACCAAACTAGAATTTCAGATATTAGACAACAGGACTGGGGTTTGAATCTCACAAGCAGCATTGTGGTTTTATTGCACCATAACAAAAATTGGTCTTTCAAGGAGCAATTGTTAGATGTCCGTTCAGTTATATTTTATGAAAGAAAGCTACAGAAGTGTCTGTAATTGGAGTTTGGGCAGAGGAAGGAGTACTGTAAGTGGTGACAGAGCAAAGCTTAATGTACAGCTGCTCTCTTATGCAAGAATCGTAATTATAAATCAGGTTGCTTAGTACACAGTAAGCAGGCAAGTACAGTATTACAAGTTCTAGAATATATTTTACAGCAGTTCCACTGTAGGGCCAATTTAGTCCACAAAAATAATAACAGACGTTCAAATTCTCTGGCAAACAAGCAAACACTGGGGGAGGAAGCTTCATATTTTTATTCATTCCAATCCCAATGGATGTGGGGAAAATATGATGAAAAGTGACTCAGGACTCTCTCCATCTGTCTGTCTGTTTGTCTATCAGCAGGACAATTTGCCAAACACAAAAGAGAACAGGAGCAAAAATGGTATTTGAAATAAAAGCGGCTGAATTCAAACATGGGCTAGATCCGACTAGAGACTGCAGAGAAAAACATTCAAAGAAAAATAATCCCCAATGAATCCCTGAAGGAGAAACATCTGGGAGGGTTGAGAACTCATCCTTTGTAAATCTACCTGTCTGGTCAGGTGACCTAGAGTAAAACTATTCTAAAAAGCTGGAAAGAATTCCAAAAATTATGGAATCAACATGCTTTTCCTAATTTGATTAGTATACATATGAAGTACTACTATTAACTTAAGACTTCCTAAGATAAAAAAAAATAAATCACCATCCATATCTCCAAACAACTTCTTAATTCTGTTCTTAGTCTTCTCACTACACATTTAGAATACAATAACTTTACAAGTAGTCCCTGACTTACAACAAACTGTTTCATGACCATTCAAATTTATGACACGCTGGGAAAACCCAACTTATGACTAGTCCTTGCACATATGAGTGTCGAAGTGTCCCCTGGTGACATGCTCACAACCTGGACCCTTGGCAACCAGTTCACAATTACAATGGTTGCAGCATCCCAGGGTCATGTGATTGCCATTTGCAACATTCCCTGCTGGCTTCTGATAAGCAAAGAAGTCAGATTCCCATTATGACTGTGAGGTTTGTTTAGAAATGTTTAGAATAACAAATTTGGAAGAGACCTTGTGTCAGGTGGTGCTCCATTCAAAATTCAAGAAAGAAATACTTAGACTCTTTAAGTTAGAGAAAAGATATCTTTTACTGAAAATGAAGTGGTAGCAACCATAGAATTCTGAATCTGAGAAATTAGGCGCGTGAATCACATATACAAAGTGATGGAAATGTTCCCACCCCCAATAGTTCAGATGAATCTTCCAATTAGAAGTTGTGAATATGATCATGTGGGCATCTTCAGGTGGTGATGAGGCCTCTGTCCATTGACCTTGGCATATCTGGATAACGGGTTACAGTTGCGCAGAGAAAAGAAATCTAAGCGAGAAATAGAAACCTAACTCTGATGTATGCTCCCCCCTCCTCATTTTACACAACAGAAAAAATGTAACACCTCCAGCTCACTTCCCAGATTCATCCCCTCCCCCCCCCCCCCGTTACTTATGACAGCCGAAAGATGCAAAGCAACAGTAGAAGATCTTGAAGGCTGACACCTTGGAGGTCTTTTTGTCCAACCCCCTTCTTAGGCAGGAAACCCTATACCATTTCAGACAAATGGTTATCTAATCTCTTCTTAAAAATTTCCTCTGTTGGAGCATTTACAACTTTTGGAGGCAAGTTGTTCCACTGATTAATTCTTGTAACTGTCAGGAAATTTCTCCTTAGTTCTAAGTTGCTTCTTTCCTTGATTAGTTTCCATTCATTGCTTCTTGTCCTGCCTTCTTCAGAGGTGCTTTGGACAATAGCTTGACTCCCTCTTCTTTGTGGCAGCCCCTGAGATATCAGAACACTGCAGTCATGTCACTCCTAGTCCTTCTTTTCATCAGACTAGACATACCCAATTCCAGCAACCATTCTGGTGTTTTGGCATGTGATCCAGCAACCGATCTTTACATGTTTTAGCCTCCAGTCCCCTAATCATCTTGTTCTTCTCTGTACTCTTAACAATCATGGCACAAAGTATTATAAAATCAGCAATGACTGCATTGCTTAGTGATGGATGTTCCTGTGTCAATTGTGGTTATTTAATCAAAAGCTGTGGTTGTTTAATCAAAAGTGGTTATTTAATCAAAAGTGTATGTTACTGTGTAGAATAAATCTCCTATACTTAATGGGACCTGGTCTCTAATTAAGATTCCTTAGGATTACTCCCTTAACAATACTTAAGTTTCTTTATGTGTTTTTTTTTAAAGATTCATGAACAAAGTGGTGTTTGCAAGACAGGTGCAATCCTGCGAGAGAATTACAGTACTTGGACTTGTGGATACTTCAGTGCTAATGAACATGAACAGGAGTTGCTTTTATAATAAAGTGCCAATTCAATTCCCTCCTTTCAAAACTAAAGAAAATTACTGGCCTTGGGAAGGCAAAGATAAAAACTACTTTCTTCATTAGCACTTAGATGTCATAAAAATCATGTTTCAACTATAGTATTTAACTTTTATACAAAAAGAATAGGGTTTTCTTCCTCCAGTATAATTACCTGTATGAGAGCAAGGGATTCACATTTACAGACAAGAAATTGCTGAAAATAAGGAAACAGTGAGTGGGCACAAGACTGCAGACATCCCAGTTGAAATCTGTGGATGCTTTTGAAAATTAGCAATTAACTATTGCTTGGAGGGGTGGGCTGCTTCTCTGGTGAATTCAACTACTTTTGTAATGTCCAATCAAGGTTTTCTTAGCGGTTGCACCGGTATTACAGATCACCTTTCCTTGGAATTTAAGTTGGCCTCTCCCTGACTTCTTTTATGAAGAATTTTAAAAAGTTATTTCTATACTGAAGATTTCCCTTCTGGGAATCCACGATTTTAGGAAGGCTGACCAGGATTTTAAAATTGTAGCTGTGGATTTTTATTGTCTATTTCTTTATGTTTTAACATGGCTCATCATTTCAGAAAAAAATCCTTAACTAAAATGGAATGACAACCATAGGTGGGCTGAAAATCAGTGGGAGCTTCCAATTTCCTATCGGCTTCCCCAGAGAATTTTCTTGGAGGAAGCTGACAGAAATCTTCCTTCCTTTCTCCCTATTCCTTCCTTCCTTGCATCCTTCTTCTTCTTCCTTTCTGCCTTATTTCTTTCCTCCCTGCCTCCCCCTTCCTTCCTTCCTTCCTTCCTCCCTTCCCTCCCTATTCCTCTCTTCCTCCCTTCTTCCCTTCCCTCCCTATTCCTCCCTCCCTTCCTTCCTTGCTTCCTTTTCTGTCCTTCTCCCTCTTTCTCCCTTCTTCCCTCCTCCTTCCTTCCTTCATTCCCTTCCCTTCCTTCTCAACAGGCAGGTAAATGGCTTTTGCTGGGTAGAAGAAAGATCAAGTGTGAGCAAGTGTGGGACTTGTGGGAAGCTGTGAGGGAACAATAATGCTGCAGCAACCCAGCAGCACTGAAGAAGCCACAACTTTCTAAACTTTCACTCCACAGGAATCAGGAGTCTCGGCATTCTGTAAATTAGCCTATTTCAGGTATCTCAGTAGAAAACATTTTCCCCAAAGATGGATCATTTTACCCAGTGAAAGGTTACAGACATGAGAATTTTGGTAGTATACAGATAATGCACTGTGATGTTTTATCGTATTTCAGGGTTTGTTAGAATTTTATTTATGATATTGAATGTATACTGTTTATGCACAAAGACTGATTTGTCTCAGGAGCCTACAGGACATAAATATGATAAAGAAATAAATATTTTTTCCTTTCCTTCTGCTTGCCTTATATTTATTCATTGTGTTTCTCTTTTTTTCTATTTCTTTTCAAATTCAATTGTTATCCTTTCTTTTATCTTTCTCATCTCCACTCCTTTTTTTGGCTGTTCTTTTTACTGGATCCGTGGGGGGTCCATGTCTATAGTATTTCTGTCATGAAAGTAGTTTGTATGCAAATAAGAAAATGAATAGCCTATGAAGATAAAAGATCAATTAATAATATACCTTATTTTGTGGACAATTAATTATCAGTATAATTAACTATTCCAGCCTGGATTCTGTCATGAACGTATGTATATATACATATATGCTATAATGTGGGACGTGGTGGCTCAGTGCCTAAGACGCTGAGCTTGTCAATCAGAAAGGTCAGCAGTTCGACGGTTCGAATCCCTAGTGCCACATAACGGAGTGAGCTCCCGTTACTTGTCCCAGCTTCTGCCAATCTAGCAGTTCGAAAGCATGTAAAAATGCAAGTAGAAAACTAGGGACCACTTTGGTGGGAATGTAAAAGCGTTCTGTGCGCCTTCAGCATTTAATCGTGCCGGCCATTTAATCAGATGACCATGAAGACATCTTCGGACAGTGCTGGCTCTTTGGCTTTGTGATGGAGATGAGGACTACAAAACAAAAAAAAATGCATGAAAAATGCATTAACGCAAATTGTCCATCAAGGAGCAATTTTTTATACATAGAATAGTATAATGGTTTGAACAGGTCTTGGGTCAAGGGAAATTTCATTTTCAGGGAAAGCCAGCACCTTAAAATATAAAAGTCTTGCAAAGCTATCAGGGATAATAACAAGGAGAACAAACATGAATATTTTCTCCCTAATTTTATTACAAGAAAAAACTAATTCAGCAAAATCAAGAAACTGAAATAGCTTCAAATCCATAAAGAACACATGGTCTAATTGCCTGTCCCAGGAATCTACCATTTTGATTTGCCTATTCTTCACATAGCCAACTTTCTTAATATGCCACCCTGCCCCTCGCTTTATCTACTGTCCAGCTGTTCTTTTCCAAAGACATACAGGATCGATTCTCCCATGCGATGCAAATTCAAAACAACTTAAGATACCCAGCAGCAACACGAGCAACGAGAATGTGACAGACTAAGAAATCCTAGTGACTACTGTCTCAGAAAATGCTGAGATGCTGAAGGCTCTTCTATATGCCCCAATATGTAGATAAATGTACCTAATAATCCTTCGCCACAACAACTCTGTGACCAATCCAGGTTTTCATGACTAAGGCAGAACAGGAACTTGCCATCTCCTGATTTCTAGCCTGGTGCCTAGTAAAATTAATTGCCTAGTACAGAGGTATCACATTTGCACCCTCTCAGCAGCAGCATGTGATGTATCGTGACTTTTTTCCCCTTCGCTAAACTGGGTGTGGGCATGGCCAGCATGTGACACATCTGGCCTGCAGGCCGTGAGTATAACAGCCCTGGCCTAGTAGGACTGAAGAAAATGCTCAGTCTCAATGCATTATATATTCCCAGTGTATCCATTTATTTAGTTTTTAAAAATGCAATTCTGTTTCTCACAAAAAAAAAATAGCAAAATTAAATGTCTCCTGTTTTGTGAAGGTAGCACAAATGTCATACAAATATGTCTTCAATATTTTAGTCTTAAAAAGACATATATGAGAAATCATTATTTTCAGACATTTGCTCCAAGTACTGCAGAACCTTTTATCAATGTGATAGTCTAACGTTAACTGACAAGACATCAGGAATTGAATCAAGACTGGCATATCCAAGTCTTGCATGTTAATGACTGCACATTTTTACCTACAAACAACATGAAAAATTGTTAAGATCTTATCTTAAGAGAAATTCACTGAATGTGAAACTAATTCAGATGCTTGTCTAAAATATATGTTAAAATCTTAGGTTTGCATAGTCTTGCTCTTTTTAAAAGAGGGCTACCCTCTTAGAAGTTATACCAGAGAATCACATGGAGAACAAAGTTGAAATCTGCAACAAAATTCAAATCTTTTTCCATCTGGATACCATCCAGTTCTCATTCTTCTAACCACTGGATCTGCAAAGGTGAAAACGGAACATTCCTTAATCTAAACTACTGCTAACAGAAGAAAGACAGAACTCAAAATACACTGCTCAAAAAAATAAAGGGAACACAAAAATAAGACATCCTAGATCTAAATGAATGAAATATTCTCATTAAATACTTTGTTCATTACATAGTTAAATGTGCTGACAATAAAATCACACAAAAATTATCAATGGAAATCAAATTTAGCCACCCCCGGAGGTCTGGATTTGAAGTTACACTCAAAATTAAAGTGATAAAAAACTACAGGCTGATCCAACTTTGATGTAATGTCCTTAAAGCAAGTCAAAATGAGGTTCAGTTGTGTGTGTGGCCTTCACGTGCTTGTATGACCTCCCTACAACGCCTGAGCATGCTCCTGATGAGGTGGCAGATGGTCTCCTGAGAGATCTCCTCCCACTCCTGGACTAAAGCATCCCCCAACTCTGGACAGGCTGTGGTCAATGTGGCATTGGTGGATGGAGCAAGACATGATATACCAGATGTGCTCAATTGGATTCAGGTCTGGGGAACGGTGGGCCAGTCCATAGCATCAATGCCTTTGTCTTGCAGGAACTGCTAACACACTCCGCCACATGAGGTCTAGCATTGTCTTGCATTAGGAGGAACCCAAGGCCAACCGCACCAGCATATGGTCTCACAAGAGTCTGAGGATCTCATCTCGGTACTAATGGCAGTCAGGCTACCTCTGGTGAGCACATAGAGGGCTGTGCAGCTCCCTAAAGAAATGCCACCCCGCACCATTACTGACCCCTGCCAAACCGGTCATTGTGGAGGATGTTGCAGGCAGCAGAAAGTTCTCCACGGGTCTCCAGACCCTGTCACATCTGTCATATGTGCTCAGTGTGAACCTGCTTTCATCTGTGAGAACACAGGGTGCCAGTGGCGAATTTGCTAATCATGTGTTTCTCTGGCAAATGCCAATGTCTTGCACAGTGTTGGGCTGAAAGACACCCCCTCCTGTGGACATCAGGCCCTCATACCACCCTCATGGAGTCTGTTTCTGAACGTTTGAGCAGCCACATGCACATTTGTGGCCCGCTGGAGTTATTTTGCAGGGCTCTGGCAGTGCTCCTCCTGTCTTTCCATGCACAAAGGCGGAAGTAGCAGTCCTGATGCTGGGTTGTTGCCCTCCTACAGCCTCCTCCACATCTTCTGATGTACTGGCCTCCATGCTCTGGACACCACGCTGACAGACACAGCAAACCTTCTTGCCACAGCTCGAATTGATGTGCCATCCTGGATGAGCTGCACTACTTGAGCCACTTGTGTGGGTTGTAGACTCCGTCTCTGCTCCCACTAGAGCGAAAGCACCGCCAGCATTCAAAAGTGACCAAACATCAGCCATAAAGCATAGGAACTGAGAAGTGGTCTGTGGTCACCCACCTGCAGAACCACTTCTTTATTGGGGGTGTCTTGCTAACTGCCTATGCTTTCCACCTGTTGTCTATTCCCATTTGCACAACAGCATGTGAAATTGATTGTCAGTGTTTGCTCCCTAAGTGGACATTTTGATTTCACAGAAGTGTGATTGACTTGGAGTTACATTGTGTTAAGTGTTCCCTTTATTTTTTTGAGCAGTGTATATCAAACTCTACAGAAAAGTCACTACCTTGCAAATATAGAGGCTACCAGTAGTCTTCAACTTATGTTATGCCAGTCACTAAGCAGGTCATCACGTGACTGACCTGATTTATTACTTTTTTTTTGAAGTGGTCATTAAGCAAATCCATTGTGGGACACAGCAAACAGCTGTAAATGTGGATTGGTGGCTGAGGATCATGTGACCATGGGAGGGGGAGTCAGAACTTCAAATCAGCACCTTTGGAGGGGGTGTCCATTGTAAGTTTGAATTGTAAGAGAGTGGTCCTAAGTTGAAAACTACCTGTACAGCATGATGAACTAGGAAAAGGACTAGATCTAAACTTCCTCATTGTCTTTAGGAATGAAAATGTGAGCAACTAGAAAAAGCTATCTAACCCTCCCTGCTTTAAAAATATTTCATGTCGTACTCTAAATAACCACATAAACTTTATCATCGGTAAAAAAGTTGGAACTTATAGGCCTTCAAATAAATCATTGCTGCATATGCAGGTTTCTGCAATGCCCACTTATAGCCTATTTCTAGAAATGTTCATTCAAAAGTCATCTCTCTTCAGTTTAATGGTGCTTACTCTTATGTAGGCAAAAAGAAAAATTTAATCTAATATCATACAAAGTGAAATTGTATCAGAATGGGGCTAGATATGGTTATATCTGCATGACTTTTTCCTTCAATTTCTATTTCTTTGGAAGCGTCAACTACCAAACATCTGTAGTTCTTGCACACATCTTCCATTGAGCTTCTTATTTTCCCCCTGGTTTATTCCTAATGCACATTTCATGCTGAGATAAGCATTACAGCTGTTCCATGAATAAAGGATTACAGAAAAGGCTGTATTCTGAAAGAAAAAGAGGTGCTGTACCTAACTTCATTTACGATGGCAGAAATAGCTGCTGGATCCTACATTTCAGCGTGCTGTCATTTTAACTTGCATAGTTCTTAGTGCACTCTAAAGTTTTTTTGTTTTGTTCTGTAAATCACAGCCAGATCTGATGCAATCCAAAGCTACTGCTGGTCAAATGAAAGTTCAGACTATGTAATAAGGAAGTGCAATAAATGTGAAACACCACAGTAATTTGATGAACATATGTAATAAGACTTATTTAGGTTGTGGTCATTCAATGCACTGAACCACAAATTAGTCAAGTACCCTTTGGGCTAGTATATTGTGTGAATCCAGGCCATATTGTTAGTTTATTGTTCACAGTACATCCATGCAAACCCAAAAAACTCAATTAAATAAAAGTATGGTTTTGCTCAAGTAATGGTAGACCTTTTAGGCTTCGCATGTCAACAATTCAGAAGATGCCAAAAGTTGTCACAGATACTCCCCCAAACAAGAGAGAAACAATTTTCTATTTTCCTTTTATCTAGGCCACCCCAACAATAACAGAAGTCAAAGCCTCGACTTCAGCCCTAGTACAACTGCTGCTGTTCCAAAAGGCCCCCTTGTGGTTCCTCGTGAGCCTTGGGGAATAGTGTGATTGCTCCACAGCTCAGCACTTCCCAAGATCTGCTAGGTGGTATTTACCTTTGGGCAGTATTCTCTTTCTATTGAAAAGGCCAGTGCAGCATTTCTGAGGTACTCCAAGTGGCAGGAGGCCTTTGTTCTTGAAGCAGCTTCTTCTGCAGCCTCTGCAGCCAACAAACATATGAAAGGCCACCTCATTGTCATGTGATTTTTGGAGGTTCCAGAGGCCTCAAACCCATTTTTGCACCTCCAAAAATCACAAGATAACAGACTATGCTTTTGAGAATAGTTGTTGCTGGTG
Organism: Laticauda laticaudata; assembly: GCA_004320025.1. Classification (NCBI taxonomy): domain Eukaryota; kingdom Metazoa; phylum Chordata; class Lepidosauria; order Squamata; family Elapidae; genus Laticauda; species Laticauda laticaudata. The sequence goes on from BHFT01005367.1 coordinate 14,212, forward strand.
AATGCTGGCATGTCATCCCAAACATGGCACATTACGTTTGACATGTGTCATGGGTCCGCCATTGATGGTTTAATTAAATAAGGCAAGCAAACATGAAAACAGTCTTAAAGTGAATGCAGCAATTTGCCAGTGACCCAACATACCACGATTTTTGTTTATATGTATAATTTTCAAGAAGCCATTTGCCACTCCAAATTTGTGAAATATTAATGTACTTTCACTGTATAATATTCCTCCAGTCTATAAAATTACCTAGACAATCAAGTAAATAGCATCCATATAATCTGTTATCTTTTCTAAATACCAGCAGGCTCACTATTTCAACCATTATTATCTGAGACACCGGAAGAGAAAAGATAAAATAATGACGAAGATCTTTCCAAATCAACTTTGCTTAACTTACAGGTAAAGGACTTCAATACTTCAGATAGTTAAGAAGGTTTTCAACAATGAACTGTTGGTTATCAATTAGTATTTTTCTAAGCAAGACATTTAGTCTTTCATAAAACTGGTACATATTAATTTTTCTAAAATTAATTATTTGCAGGGCATATGGTCATAACAAAGTATTGGGTTTTGACAATGAAGATGGCATTAGTGAAAAACACTAAAATATGAGTGAAGTACACTTTTTTGAACTTTTGAATAAAAAATGATTAAGTCTCTTATGGGACCACCATACTTTTCAAGTAGACTGCAAAAAGGGTGAAATAGAAATGCTGCCATAAGAATTTTTGTTATTTGAAAAACCCTGTGGGGAAAAAACACCACAATACTAGCAATATTCATAAATCAGTGGGAGAACATTTAAATCTACCCAAACATTCTTCTCCTAAACTGTATGTTGTCATTGCTCAAAAACTAGATTTGAAAAGTAGATCTATAGCACAAAGTAGTTAAATTATAACTATTTTTGTTTAAACACAGAGTTAGAGTTGAATGTAGACAATTTCTTGTCTTAATAAAGATATTCATGTGATGAAATGTGCACCTGCAGCAACAGGGGAGGAGTATTTTGCCAATTCAGAGTCTTCACAGAAGGAGGATTCTTCAGATTAAGAAACAGCTCAAGTCCTGAGCTGGATAGGAGAAGTGGAAAGAGGTTCAGGGTAATCACATCCTAAAGTTATGCTGTTGGTTTGAATTCTGAGCTTGGCAATTTGGTTGCAAACGTTTCATCCCCATTTGAGGAGACATCTTCAGTGCGCTTTGGATTGTGCTTGTCTGCGGGAGCACTGGCCTTTAAATACTTTTCTAAGTTCTGGTCTGATTTCAGGTTGTGTGATTGGCTGGCTGTAGTTGCTGAGTCATAATCCTTGGCTTTAAGTACCATCACCTTTAAGTGATGTAAATTAGTGCTGGTTATTTGGATATCTTCTGATGATGTCATGGTCTGGTTTCGGGTTGATTTGTTTCGCACTGATTTTTTGGGTTGGTATTTTTTGCACTATAAGATGCACTTCCCCTCCCCCAAAAAAAGTGGGTAGAAATGTCTGTACATCTTATAGAGTTAATATTGCGGCAGGGAGGCGAGGGGGATTGGTGTGGTGGCGGCAGGGAACGCTGAAGCCTTTGCAGACAAGCAGCTGATTGGCAGTTGGATCAGCCTCCCGGAATATCGTCACCACCACAGGCATCACCACTGTTGCCTATCACCACTGCCTGTTCACCGCCCACCTTTTCACCGCTGCCCATTCGCCACTGATTGGATCCTACTGTCTCATCTCTGGGCTTGGCCCTGAGAATTCATTAACACAGAAAAATTGAAATACTTCTAGTCACACAACATAGAGTTATACAATGGGGTGTACCTATTCCAGCCAACCAAATCCATCTCCAAGATAGTTTGCCTGTTTCACAAGAAACATTCAGTGTTCTATGGAAACAAAGCATTAGCTCTGTATTCGGTGGGCTATTTGTCCCTTATCTATATTGTTCCCATTTTTTTTTTCTTATTTCTGCAAGGTCTGAGATAGTCCCAAGAGTTCTGATACCTCTTTCACCCAATGACCTCCCTATTTTGCTTACACTGAGATCAATATTGTGAGAACCAGAATCGATGATACATGAATATATATTTGTCATACATCTCCCTGTTACTTTTAATTTATATACTAATTGACAACTTCATACAGTATGTACTGTAAGAAGTTGAAGTTAAAGTACTGAATGTTAGGTCTGAGCATGTTTCAAAAATGTTCTGAAGATACATTTTGGAACAAATGAAAGCAAGGTAGCTGCTTTAAGGAACCAAGTATTTTACAACAGCCGTATGTTATGCAGTTTATAAAGTAGCCACATTAACTTTCGGATTAACAAAAAAAGCTAAAAGTGTTATTCAACAATCAAAACATATAAGATTAACTCAATCTAAAACAGGCAAGATAAAACTTTTACAGACTCTAAAGTGTACCAAAAATGTCACAGAAGGCAAAGAATTCAAGAATACGTGTTGAGCCCCACATGGGAAGCAAACAAAGAAAACAAGTTCATATTACTTTCAAGAAGGCATATGTAATGTTAAAACTGTGATAAAAATATAATCTTGGAAGAGTAAGAAATTGCAGGTAGTCCTCACAATTGAGCCCAGAATTTATATTGCTAAGTGAGAAATGTGTTAAGTGAGTTTTGCCCCATTTTAAGACTTTTCATGCCACATTTGTTAAGTGAATCACTGCAGTTGTTAAATAGTAACGCACAATTGTTAAGTGAATCTGGCTTCCCATTGACTTTGTTTGTCAGAAGATCGCAAAAGGTGATCACATGATCTTGGGACTCTTCATTATAAAGATGAACCAGTTGCCAAGCATCTGAATTTTGATCACATGATCATGGGGATGCTGGAAAGGTTGTAACTGTGAAAAATGTTTTTTTCAGTGCCATTGTAAGTTTGAACTGTCAGTAAATGATCCATTGTGAATTCATTAAAATGCAGTAGTTTTCTAATGTTGCTTCCCACTACTTTCACAACCCAATTGTGCTGTCTCTTCTCCCCAAAATTTTCTTTTCTTCCATTTTCTTCCCACAGTCTCTCACAATATGCCACTACAGAGAAGTCCCCTTTCTAGATTACTGTTATGCATCACTTCTCTCTGTGTAATTTATTGAAAGAGGGAACAGGACATTTTCTTCTCCTCAAGTTAAAATGGAGTGACCATTGTAGCTTACCTGAAAATCTACTTAATTTTCCGTTTGGGGAGAAGAGAGGAATCATTTACAATTCATTTTCCTTTGAATAACTATATTAACGGCACAGGATTCAGGAATGTAATCCCACTAAATAATCTTCATGATTGCTTAGATCAGGGCTGTCAAACTCCCGGTCCGCAGGATGGATGCATCACACACTCGCCAGGCCCACACCTGGTTTAGCAAAGGGGGAAAAAGTCCCAGTATGTCACATGATGATGTGAGTTGGACATCCCTGGCTTAGATCCGTTCATTTCCTCCAAACTCAGTTGCAGATATATATCTGCCAACTTAGCATCTACTTTAAATATACAAAAATGTGGCATTGCAACTGTTATGATCTTGAATCTAACCATAATAATACAGGTCTCTGAAACTAGAAATCCTGGTGGAATAGACCAAAAACATATCTAGTATAGAAGCCTATTTTCCCACAATAGCTGCTTCTAGAACTTTGGAAGTTTTTACCACACACATAGAAACAGTTTGTAACTAGCATCAGTTCCATAAAACAAAACAGAAGACAAGACATGGGAAAACATGATGGTTGGAGACTTTCATGAAAGTTAACACTTCTTCAAATTTGCAACTTTCTATCCTAACAGTGAAGGAGTCAATAGGGATATTGGCAACGGGTCTCAATAAACTGGATCAAATTAGCTTAAAAAGTTAGTTCTGTGAGCTTTTCTTCCAACATTGAGCAGCAGTTGTAAAGGCCAACCACAGCATCTAGAAAAAAGGCAGTTATATTAAGGAGGTACAAAAGTGAGCATTCTCCTCACATGCACCAAAGACCTTGGTGACTTTAAATTTGAAGCATGCCCAACTCTTTTAGTTGTGATAGTGTGGAGATGAGCTCAAAGATCTCCAAAAGACCATAAGTTACCTGTTACAAAACCACCCAAAAACTTACACCCTTCAACCTGTCCCGCACAATTATTTGGTAGCCTTACAAGTTGTCGGGAAGACTTCCCTTATGCCCTCTTTCTCAAACAGACTTGGGTTTCATTCTGACATTGAAAGATCCCCTATAACCAACCTAAAAAGGGCAAAAGAAGGGCAGGAAGGTATCCACAGACTTAAGATCCCAGGTCTTGTTCAAATCTCCTCCATGATTTGTAACTCCTCCTAAAGATACAAGTTTCTGTGCTAAATACTCCCAGTCATTGGAAGGAAACACTAGAGAGCCTCTTCAGCACATCTGGCCAAGGGGGGGGGGGGGGAAGCCAACATTATGCTAGATTAAGTCAAATGGGCCACACCCAGCTCCTTCAGCCAAACTCACAAAAGCAGAAAAGTTCTGGTCTTGTGACAACGGTCGGCACTGTGTAGACTCGGAACCTATTCACTGCATTACAGGAGCACGGAGTAAGCGACACAGAGTACGTAATCAGCTCTTCCCCCGTTTATTTTCCTCAGCGTCCACATGCTTAGCACACACAGACACACTCCGCCTCTCAAGTTTACACAGGGGACCTGAGACCAGCTGCCACCCCTCGTTCTAAGACGCCTCGTAAGATTTCCCCGAAGCGAAACAAGGAGAGGTCGAAGTCCTTCAAATAAAGGCTCGGAAGGAAGAGCAGCGCGTGTGGATATGTTTCCACCCCACCCCACCCCCGATGGGCAACCTTAAAACCAGAGAGCAACCTCCCGATGAATTGACTTGCTCCACCGTCAGGGACCCGCCGCTTTTCAATCAGGCGGATTGCTTAACAGGTTTCCTCGCCTCCCCAGTGCAAACGTCTCCTCCCTCAAAGGCCGCACATCCATGTCGGGGCGTTAAAACCCATTGACACACACACACACACACACACACACACACACCCTCCCGTGGGGTTACGTCTGAAGAAAGGCGCGCGGAAAGAAGCCGGGGTGCACCAAATAAAAACAGCGGCTGATTTGCCTCCTCCAAGCTCTTCCCTTCAAGAGGCTGGAGAGATTAAATCAGCTCCTGGAAAAGCAGACACTTATCTATTACTGGGCAAGTTTTCGCGTTAGACATTATTAACACAGTCACCGGCTCCATGAGCTTTTGGTTCCGAAGGAAGGAAGGAAGGAAGGAAGGAAGGAAGGAAGGAAGGAAGGAAGGAAAATTCCTTCTTTCGGAAACCAAAAACGAGCAAGAAGACCCGGCGCAGCCAAGGAAGAACGCGATCGGGGGGGGGGGGGNGGGGGGGGGGGGGGGGGGAACACCCCTGCTTTTCTCCTCAACTCGGTCTCCCAAGTTAAAAAGAAGGAAGGTTTTAGTATTATTTTACGAGCCCCAGGTTTCCGTTGAGAGTTTCTCTCCCGATATTTCAAAACGCACCGCGTGAGATGGCAGTCACCACTCCCGCATCTTTTCCCCGCGCCTGCAACCACGCAAATCTCTGCCAACTCGAGCGGTTTGGGGGCCAAACGCGAGAAGACCTCGCTCTTCGGCAGCAGCGGAACACAAACCAAACCGGGCTCCTCCGTCAAAGACCACAAGCAGACCGACCGCGGCAGCGAGAGCAGCTTGCTCTCTTCTCCGCTGCCTCCCCTCCGCTGATTTCCTCCTTGAGGACCCAGCGTTTTCTCCCGTCAACAGAGAGGTGTGGGGGGAAAATAAAATAAACTTTGCAGGGCTGAACGGCAACCCCACCGGTTGCGCTTTCCAGTTTGCAGAGCAAAATCAGCGGAGCGGCGAGACGAGCCTTTGCCATCCCCCGTCGGAACTCTCCGTTGGAGAGGAAAAAAAAAACCAAAAACTCTCGGCAACAAGTGTCGTCCAAACAGCACCGCGGCAACGCCAAAAAAAAGAAAAAGAAAAGAAAAAAGCAGAAGCGAGGAAATACCTTGCCGCCTCGCCGCTGCTTCCGATGAGCCCCGAAGTTCAGCCGCTGCTGCCTAAAACTCGGCGCTCCGCAAGCCGAACGCACCAAGCCAGATAGATACTCAGAGCGCCGCACACGAGAATCGCGAAGCTCTTGAGGAACGCAGTTATCTTGAGCCAACCGCGGTGCCGTACCTCTTGGAACGTACCATTTGTTTTTATCCTTGGGGGGATCGATTTGGATTAAAAGGGGGGGGGGAAAGAGGGTTTTTTTTTTTTCTTTTTACGCTTGTCACAGATCTCGCTGATATCTATGGGTACACGCCTCTATTTTCGGTTACTGCCCCGGGAAGCCAAAATACTACTTAGGGAAGCCAGGAAACGTTATTTCTTTCCTTTTGCGGAATAGTAGCGCCCGCAGGAGTGGGCGTGGCCTTGCGAAAGCGTGGACCGGCGGCATCGTCGCCTGAGGTAGAAGGGGCGGCAGCCGTTGGTGGCTCGGCGTGGTTGGTACCCTGAGAGTCTAGAGAGGAATTCGCCTTTGGCGGTTATAAGCTTTAGAAATAGGACGTTGGAATGCCCCCCCCCCAACAGAGACCGATACACCGGTATATTGAGCCTTTTGTGGCGCAGTGGTTAGAGTGCAAATACTGCAAGTTACTTCTGCAGCCAGCTGCCTGCAATTTGGCAGTTCAAATCCCACCAGGTTCAAGGTTGACTCAGCTTTCCGTCCTTCCGAGGTGGGTAAATCGAGGACCCAGATAGTTGGGGGCAATAGGCTGACACTGTAAAACCGCTGAGAGAGGGCTGTAAAGCACTATAAAGCGGTATCTAAGTCCAAGTGCTATTGCTGTAATTGTAGCCTTCGGGTCCTTTCAGTTTGGTTTTTTATTCTGTTTTTCTGCCTCTTTCTTCACACACAAGATAAACTGACGAAGAAAGGACGAAAGGTCGCTTCGGGGATACAGTCGTGGGATTCAGAGAGGCTTTCCCAGAAAAGCGTTTTAGCTGGAAGAAACCTTGCACTTCGCATAATTTAAGGAGTCGACAGCTTGACAAAAACATACAATGCTGTGCTAAAGCGAAACGCACCCCATAAGAACTTTAATATGTGAAGCCTGCCGGTTTGGGGTTGTACAACATATTGTGCTTCATGCTGTTAAATTTTGGTCTGTGGTGCTGTGGGAATGTAACCTGCCTGATTAATTTATGATTCACTATAGTGGTAGGTTACACTGAATAAATTACCATTGATTAGATGAGCAATATCATACAAACAGCTGATCTGTAACTATTCAATTTTTTCTTCCTTTCCCCCCCCCCCCCC
>BHFT01005367.1:21531-38572 GCA_004320025.1 Laticauda laticaudata
CCCCCCCCCCCCCAGAAATGATGGAATAAATAATGAAGGAGAAAACAGGGAACGTTACAAATGGAGGATGATAACATTTGCGCACACCCTAAATGGCAGTTTAAATGAACTATGTAGATGTCCAGAAAGAAGTCTTATCTCTAGAAGAATCACAAATATGTCTTGTAGCTATTAGATCTTTTCCATCTTACTTTTTTTCCCCTACAATGAAAGAGTTGAAAAGAGTAAATGAGAAAACACAGAATTGCCAAGTAGAGATTGATACAGTCTGATCTTCTGTGCAATTCCTTAAATGAGGCTAAATATATGAGAAAAATCTCATCTAGAACCACTTCCATCAGATAAAAACATTTATTGCAAAATAGTCCTTGCAGAATTTTATCAAATACGTAGATTGCATCTTTCATTATATTCCATTCATATTTTTTTTCAATTAAAAAAAATCAACTAAAGAAAGAACAGAAGCATATTTTTTATTGACAATAATGCAAGTGCTCTATCTGGAAACATCAGCTGTTTAATAGAAGGGTTCCTGTGTTTTCATCCTGATACATAGTAGCTCTATTTCCTGTTCATCCCATAGATACGATAGCTCAAATGCTATGAAAAATGGTCCAAAGAACAGTTTTACAAGGATGTAAAACAATAATTTGGCATCAGGCGAAGAAAATGTAATACGTTTGTTGGTTACCAATAAAGGAGAATATTTCTAGCTCAGGGTTGAAATAGGTCCTTGATGCTCTCTGAGTTGGTTATTTTTTTGCAGATGTTTCATTACCTAAACTAGGTAACATTATCAACACCAGGACTGATGAGGTTACTTAGTCTGCAAACAACCAAGCTCAGAGAGCATCAAGGACCCTTCATTTATTTATTAGTCAGAGAGCTTGGTGATTAAGCCAAAATGTAAAGCTGCGTTCCCATAATATATTCAAGCCATAGTCAATTAGCCCTTCTGAAAGGCAAAGAGATTGTGGGTGGCTCTTGCAAGGTGTTCCAAAAGATAGGAGCCATGGCAAAAAAAATGCTATTCTAGACCTGAAATTCCTTGATCAAAAGGGTGGCAGCAAGCCCCACCTGCCAGAAATATGTATATAAGCATTAAAAAATAGATACATTTATAGTCAGATGGGATTTTTTTGCATATGTGCTTAATCCTGCGTTATTTGGGATTCCCAGACATCCCACCATCAAACCACATTCATTTCAACAGTTATGTCCTTTGTGTCCCTATCCAAGGAAATATGTTTAGAGTTGGGTTATATAGGTAGTCCTTGACTTACAACTGTTCATTTAATGACCATTCAAAATTACAGTGGCACTTATTTACAACCAGTCCACACTTATGACCATCACAGCATCTCCAGTCTTGTGATCAAAATTTAGGAGCTTGATAACTGGCACATATCTACAATGGTCGCAGCATATCAAATCAAATCAAACTTTTATTGTCAATGCACAACATCTGTACAATGAAATTGAATGCCAGGGTCACATGGTGCCCATTTGTGACCTTCCCAGCAAGCTTCCAACAAGTGAAGTCAGTGGGGAAGCTTCACTTAATGATCATGTGATTCACTTAACAATTGCAGTGACTCACATAACAACCATGACAAAAAGGTCATGAAATTGGGTGTGAATCAATGACACCTTGGTTAAATGCTGTTTTGTTTATATTTTCATAGGTTGAAATAATTATACCTGTGAGATGCTTCACTTGTGGTAAAATAGTTGGAAATAAATGGGAGGCATATCTTGGCCTTTTGCAAGCAGAATATACAGAAGGGTATGCATTCTCAACTCCTATATTTTTCATAACTATTTTGTAAGATAAGCAACAATTTTATCATTACAACAATTTGGATTGCAATGTGATATTTAAGTATATTATTTCCATGCCACTCATGCAAATGTTGCTAATTTTTTGGTGGCTTCAGTTGATAGCCTGTACAGGTTAAGACATTGCTTAATTATTCCTTTGTAGTGTTCTCTTAGACATGTATTTCTGAGTAACACTTTAGTTTGTTATATTATGAAAACAGATCAAATAATTTGCTTGATTTTAAGATATGAATCTTGTTCCACTAACCCCTAATATCAGTGGTGGTATTTGACCGGTTTGGCCTGGTTCTGGCGAGCTGGTAGCAGCAATGAGCGGTGGAGACCGAACCGGTTCTCTCTGCTGGCTCTACTGTTTGGCCCGCCCGCTTACCCGAGCTTCCTTACCTTTATCCACTGAATCTGAAGCGCAACTGCTTTGCACCGCACAGAATAGTGCCGCGTGGCAGCTGCTGAAGTGACCGGGATCGTGCAGGCTTGCAGGAGGTGAGTTAGAATGCCTCTGCGCCTGCGCAAAGTGTGCATTTAGTGCATGCAAAGCGCGCCCACCAAGCCACGCCCACTGAACCAGTGGCAACAATATTTTAATCCCACCACTACCTAATACTGATATGCTCTTTGAAAAAAAAAAGCTTGCTCACTTTTGCAGTCATGTAATACTGTTTTTTTAATAATAGCAATTAAATGGCACATTATGTTGAATCCTATTATGTAGTATAAAAGCCTGAAAAACATTTCTTCCATTGATTGCTAGTATTTGGAAACTGTTGTCTATTCTTTTTTGTGCTGTATTCACAATTTTCCTTACCTTGGTAGAATTGTCTCTGGGTGCAGTTAATCATGCTGTGATGGCCATTGATTTTTCATTGCGAATACAGAATTGGAAACTATGGATCCACAAGCTGATATTAAATAGCATATTACTAAAATATTTGCATGATAAACACATCTGATTGAGTGTACGCCTAAATTCTCTTGCAGTTTATTGTATGATTTTATATTGGCCAAGTGAACATAAAATGCTTAATTGAATTCCTCCTAACAGCAGAATTGTCTGTAGTAACTGTTATCTGACAATTTTCAGGACAGTCAAGAATGTCAGATATTGTTAAAATAATTTATTGTAATAAAAAGGGGTCAGGTCACCTGAATAAGCTAGTTGTCCAGAGATGCAGAGATCTGCCGTATTTCAAAATGTTGCTTTTCACTTACATTAAGATTCTTCAAACAGCACTGACTCAAAGCAATATTGAAGAAAAGAACATAATCATTTCTGCTTAATTGTTTAGCTCCATATTATCAGATGTAGAGTTTTTAAAAGCTGGAGCATGGATTCATAAAAATTGGTATATGAGAATTCTTTTGCAGCACTCAGCTTTTCTGCAGTTTTGATGGAAATTAATGTGTTTATATGCATTTCTACTTAGAAATAAATTCCTTGGAGTTCAATAAAATCATCTCCATACAAGCTTATACAATTCTGCAGTTTACATATGCTGGGATTTTCATCAAAATACTAATAAAACAAATATAACAATTATAATACACAATTAAAATGTGTAATAATCTATTTTTTAGTTTTATTGTTGTTTGAATAGATTTGAGGTTGAACTCTTATGAAGAAGCTTTCATTTGATGTGGAAATCTGGAACTTGGGAAGCTACTGATTGCCATTTTGTGTTCATCAGTTCTCTGCTTATATTTTTTTAGCTTTCATTTACTTGATCTGTGAATGTCATCTCAAACTGAATGTTAAATGCGCTAGATAATTTATTCCTACAGAAATATTTACCCAAATCATGAGCTGTACAGGCAGTCCATAATGACTGAAATTTCGGTCCTAATGGCTGTTGCAAGTTGAGGATTACTTGTAGCCTCCCATTTAGAATGTAATATTTCCTTACATGTCAAAATATCCAATAATAACTCTTGAAAAATGCCACCTTTTTTGAGACTATCCCTATCCTTGTTAGTGCCTCTGACTCTGCCATCTAAAAGATGCTAATTAGTCACTATTGAAATCCTAGATTTATATAAAATAGAAACAAATGGAATATTTACCTGGATTGAATCCTGGATTTACCAGGATTAAGTCCAGATAAGTTGTTTCCACTAAATAGAGGCTGAATAGCTATATCTGATCACAAGAATAGAACAGAATAGGAATAGAATAGAATAGAATAGAATATTGGCCAAGTGTGATTGGACACAGGTTGATAATGCCTAATGAACAAGTATCCATCCTAAAACCAACATTCAGTTTCCCATCCCTCCATCTGAATTCACTGCATGCATCAGAATGATAAAATCAGAGTGATACAATCAATCCAGAATGATTCAGCAAGGTCAGATAGTTGAAATCATTACAAAGCAAGGAGTTTCTGCCATATTGCATTTATGCTGGGGGGAGGGGGAGACTTTTTCTTGAGAGTGGCACTATACTACGGTAGTAACACAGATCATTGCAACATGTGCCCTGAAATTAATTTGAATGACTAGTTCTTGGTTCAGTAAATTATTTTTGTGTTTCAGTCCTGTCCTTTTTAAAGATGGGGATTCTTGTAAGCATACTCACATGTATGCGTTCATAGGCAAGCATATCTCTCAAACAATGCACAAGTGGCAGCATGAGGAGAGGAATCACCACAATTAGTTTCAGGTAAAATTGACAGTCATGGCTTGAAAAGGAAGAGGAAACTATGAATTATAAAGGTTTCCTGTCTTTTTCTCATAATTTGCTCTTCTAATTTGCCTTTGTTGTTGTTGATGAAGTTCTGAGTCTGTCTTTCATGCATTTGGGAAAGAGAAAAAGAGGAAGATGCTGAAAACTGCTAGAAGCCAACACTGTGTGACTTTTGTGGTGGAGAATTCCTAAGCATTGGGGTGGAAAGAAAATAAGCAAATCATAGATCTAAAAGTTCCACACTTTTTCTTTTTATGTTTTCCTGCAGGGCCGAGGCCATCTTCTACATCTGTCTTGTTAAGAAAATAAAATTTGAAGTAGTCAAAAGCATCTTTTTCCCCCAATATATAGCCTTGGTTCTTTGATCAAAACAGCAGTTCCTCTCACTAGACTATCAAGACACCAGATGTGATTTTAAGTGGGAATGCTCAAGGCAATCAAATCAGGCACATGTTTATGAGTAGAAAAATCTAAAAACTAGTAATTGATCCAAGTAGAATTAACAGCATTTATGAGGCAACTTCTTTCACAACTTTTTCCCCTAATGATCTCTGAATAGTTCTGAATGGTCCTCTGCACCAGAGTATTCAGCAGGTTCTCACCAGTTCTGGAGAACCAAGAGCAGAAATTTTGAGTAATCCGGAGAACCGGCAAATCCCACCTCTGACTGGAGATTTTACAGTCTCCTTCCCCTGCCACACCCACCAAGCCACAACCACAGAACTGGTAGTAAAAAAATGAATCCCATCACTGCTCTGCACCAGCCTTTGCTGCAGATTGTCTTTTTCTCTCATCTTTCTTTCTTTTGTGGACAGGGCCTTGAGTTTGTATTTATTTCTTTTGTGGACAGGGCCTTGAGTTTGTATTTATTTTATTGGGATCTGATTTAAGCATGATGCTTTTCTTTGAAAATACTATTGCTTTTGTTTGTTCCTAGTGACGCCTTGGATGCTTTGGGTCTGAAAAGATACTGCTGTTGCAGAATGCTGCTTGCTCACGTAGACCTGATTGAAAAGCTCCTGAACTATGCCCCACTGGAGAAATAAATATGAAGAATTTATGGTGTTATGTGTACATGAACCAAAGTTTTTACAGTCCTCAGGCCAAACTGCTGGAATTAGAAATCAGATGATTTCTAATGATCTGTGGGAAGTTCCTTAAGCCACTTAGCATCCCCCAAATAAATGACTTCATAATGAATTTCACCTAGACAGTTGGGGATTGTGCTTTTAATCACAGCAGGGTTTTTGTCAGATTCTAAGTATATTAGAATCTTTTGGATTTTCAAATATGGCAGTTTAGAAAAAAAAACACAATGGGTTACAGTCAGCAGTTGTAATGAAGTTTTAATAAAAATATTTTTGTTAAACCAGTTCCTCGTGCCTTATTCTAAATATCATTCCTGAATTACATGAATTGCATTTTAACCTCACTCAGATTGTTCACTTGGGCATCTACACATTATTGTGAATTCCATTTCAATGTTCTTTCACATTATTACATTATATCTTAAAAACTAGACCAGGCATAATGACCTATGCTGTGGGTTTTCAAAGGAAAAATAAAAGTCGGAAGGGCAGGCAGCCTCTTCACAAATGATAGTGAAGATAGAACTATATACCAATAGTTTCAAAATGTATATTTACCCTTGTTAGGAAATAATATGTATTTGATTAACAAGATAACAGAATATTTTTCATTTCATATGCCAGAGTGTAAAACTAAAAATCCATTTTCTGGAGCTGTAGCAAACATACAAAGATGGAGAGAACATGGGCTAGTTCATGGTGAGCAATTATGTTTCATGGAAATCATTACATCCAAGAAGGAATAGATTAACCAGATGCAAGTCATAAGTAAACAGATATATGTTTGTTATGCAAGTTATAAGTAAAATAGATACATGCATTTTTTCAAATTCTGTTGTTCACTGAACCAATCAGAGTCAGTAACTGGGACCAGAGGTTTAGTCTTCCTAGCTTTCAGACTTGTGCTGGAGACCATCAGGGAACTCTTCTCTCACCAGAATGTCTCTTGTTCATCCTTAATTCAGAATTAAGAAACTTTGTGTCTGTCAATTAAAAAATACTGCCTTTGTTGCATATGTTTCTGCAAGTTCTATAGTTGGTTTTTAATTAATAGAGTTGAGCTGGAATTCTGCACTTGTATTTTCTGTTTTGGGATCGTTTGAGGGAACTTAGTAAATAAATATGTGCTTGTTGCTGAATAAACCTGGAAGAAATTGTTTTTTAATTAACAATTCAGCTTACAAACTAGAAAACAAATACACGATTAATTCAGTAAGAGGTAAAAGGTGTTTTCCTGTTAGCCAGCAAAACACTTCTGGATGTTTTCAATCACTTTGAGTACTGTTATGGTGCAAGTACAATCCAAAACCATATTTAGAGAAAGACATTTTGGACTCACTATCCAGGTCTGCTGTAATGGCCTTGAGTTCCAACATAGCACAGTGACATTTTAGAGATGGCAAACAGCTTCGAGGAATTGATATTTATCAATTTATAGACATTATTCTAACTTGTGATCTTTTAAAAAAAATTATTAATATTTCCTGCAAAGACAGAATAAAGTTTCTCTTTTATATTATGTTCAGCAAGCCCAGACCATGTAATAATAAATAAAACTAAAAAGTACAAGAAAAGCTTGCTTCTCTACACACTGACATCAGGGATTAGTGAAGCATCTCTGGAATAATAGTAATAAGGATTCAATAAAAATGCCAAATCCAATCTAAACATCTGGCTGACTACAACCAACCACAACATAATTCATCTCAAGGCAGTGTGTAGTGGATGACAAACATTAGAAAACTAAGTAGAGTAATAACTGCATTGCAGGGAAATACAGAAAAAAAATATCAAGCCACATGAGATCACCAAATGCCCACAGCCTGTTAAAATGTCAGTTCTTAACCATCCCTTGAGCTTTACACACCCTCAAACTATCCAAATATCCTTCATCCAATAATAAATGTGAAACATGCCAAAGGAAAACTGCTTCCATAAATAAATGGTACCTTACATTAAGGAGTATATGGTGCTTGAGTTGGAAATAATATAGCAAATCCATATATCATGCTTGGTGGCATGAACATAATAAATGAGGTAACATAATTCCCAGGTTTGATATGACATGAAAAGATTTGGAGAATGTCAGTTTCTTAGGCTCATCTTCATAATTCAAGAAATTATGGTGATGTAACTTGTACCAAAAAGACCAGCAAAAACAGGTGGTATATTTAATTACTTTAGCTATTTTCAGTTCCTTGTAGAACCCCATTTTTCCAACATTTTGACAATTGTCAAAAAAGTTTTATCAATTGGTTTTTTGACAAAAACTATTTTAGGAACATTTAAAAACTTCTAAGCATTATTCTCATTCCCTCCTGTAAATCTTTACATGTTAACCTTCCTTTTTTTTCATTTATTTCTGGGATGCAAAATATTGTTTTTTTTAAATCCTCCAGTCTTTAGCCATTTAAAATGTTCTGTTATATTTTAAACTGCATGCTGAATTCTAAAGCAAAGGGCATTAAGTGATTAATTTTGACATTTGTGTTTCATGGTTGGCTGGAGAGCTTATGTTTTTGTAAGCTTGTAAATTATCTAGGAAAATAGCTTTAAAAAAAATAACGTTCTGTTTCAGGCCTCATGCTTCTGGAATCCATCAAGTTACCATTCCTTTGCTTTTACCTGTACAAAGTTACATTTTGAGAGAATAACAGTGCACTAGTTCCAGGTGCTAGACTTGGGTTGTTGTTTTTTCCAGAATCTCTACCTTCCAGAAGAAAATCCTGGTTTATTCTGCTCTTCAATGTTTCATTGAGATGGTCTCCTCCATTTTGTTTCAGGTTATATTGCTATAAACTACTCTGAAAAACACCAGAAGGCATCTAGATAGTTTAAAATGCTCACTTATGCCAATCACACTGAAACTATAAATGGGACTGAAGAAAATAAGATATAAGCAAATAAAAGGTGTAAAGATCAACATAATCCTGATCAAAGTATAACACCTGATCCAGCACAGTGGGATAGATTAGCATACCTCAAACATTAAATCTCAGGACCTCCTCTTTACATTGTTTAAAAATGAGTGAGGAAAAAATGTTGGTTTATGTGGGCTATATCTATAAATATTTAGTATATAAGAAATTAAAAAGCAAGAATTTTTAAAATAGTTATTCCACTTTATGGACCCTTGAAATATACCCAGGGTCCCCAGAGCACACTTTGAGAGCTGCTGGGATAGACATGTGTATGTACATGATATAGCTGTAAAACACCTAACTGCACCAAATAAAAAGTTTGATTAATCACTATGTGTTTTGCTAACCATTCCTTGTTACAAAGATGAAAATTTGACCTCTAAAACTTAAATATGCAAATGGAATTAAAAAGTATTTCCAGTGCAAACATTAAGCAATAAAAGTAATTAGTACTGAAGACATGCTAATGTGAGACTGCAGAGCTACAAGAATTTGTCAGTGAGTATGTGCCACAGTTATTTATTTTCCATTTCAACACAATCATCAAGATTTTAATTTTAAACTGGGAAAATATCATTTTCCCTATGTGATAATTTGCAGAGGATATTTTTATTATGGGATTCAAAATGAAGATTCTTACCTTCATTTTGAAGGTAAGCAAAAAAAAAACTACTGTAATAAAGGAAAATTTTGCCCTCTTGAAATTAAAAACCTATAATTGATTCTGTCACATACAACCCCTGTTGTCAAAAGGGCTGTCTTTGTTTTCCTTGCTTTCTTCAAAATTAAAGTGAAACCCCATTATTTCAAGAATGGTTTCATTGTTTTTGCTGCCACCACAGGACCCTTTCCATTTCTTTCATTTTTCTCCTATATTTATTTATAAATATTTAAGATAAAGTGACTAGGAAAAATGTGGGAAAGGTATAAGATAGCAGAGTTTTGTGTGTGTGTGCATGTGTCTAAGCTGCTCTCCTTGCCTTCCCCAACACTAAATATATATTCATAAATCTGTCCCCATGACAGATGGAGGTTTTCTAGGGACTATGATCTTCCGTCCAATCTGTCTTTCCACCCACACTTCCCAAATCCTTCTGTTTATAATTCCTCCAGAATATAAACTGGGAAGAAGTGCTCTGTATTGCCACACTTTGATGACAGTTGTAATACCCAATCATATATTTACACATCTTGCTTAGCAATTATACAACTTGTTTCTCTCTTCTTCGTCTTCTTTTTGCCCAGTGTGATGTGTAAATGATAAACCAATGGTTTTTGTTGTTCTAGAATGAATTGATACCCACACCAAACCAAAAACAAATGCATAGTCCTGTGTCTGTCAGTGTGACAGTGGGATCTCTAAACATATTCAGGAACAGGAGCTTCATTGTTCACAATCTGGCCTCCTTTGGGAATTGTTCACAGTCTGGTCTCCTTATGTCTGAACTCCAGCTACAGAACAATGAACCAGTAAGAACAATTAACATTTAACAGTGAGAACAATTAACCAGTGGAACAGCATGCCTCCAGAAGTTGAGGGTGCTCCATCACTAAGAGTCTTTTAAGAGTCTGAACATCCACTTGTAATGATCCACATCAAATTGTACAGGGTCCCCTGCTTGAGCAGGGGCTGGACTAGAAGACCTCCAAGGTCCCCTTCCATCTCTATTACTCTGTTAGAAACGAAAGCTGAAATGATGTCCCTGCAGGTGGTGAAACTGGGACAGTGACAGAATAGGTGAACAACGCTCTCATCAAGTTGTGCATCACACCAGGCACCATAAAAGTGAGAGAAAAAATACAACTATTTACAAGTCGTAAGACTATATTGTTAACAAACATGCACCTGACAAATTTCTCCATTTATAAAACCACAAAAATTATTCTGACTTCAGATATAGAAATGCAGTCTCAGGAAGTACTCTGCGTTTTGACAGTGGTCTTCAGCAAGTCTCCATCAATTTATTGTACTTTACCTTGTCATCAATAGGAGGACAATATAGGATGTGTTGTTCTAGCTCTTTCCCCAAACTATCTGCAAGGAAGACTGGAGTTAGAACTAGGGCATCCTACTATTACTGTCCGCTCAATGTTGAACCTTTCACTAAGGGTTCCATTTATTTTCACACGTGCTCTTCTTTCATCATATGCTCTTCTTACTCATTCACTAACCCAACTTCCAATCCAACTGAGAGCAAAACATTCATATTTCAAGCTGGTTCATTTTACCATACCCTTTCTTTCACTCAAGAAATGTACAATAAATTCACTCAATAAATTTACAAGGTTTCACATTCATGCTTTTGTTTCCCAATCGTCTGCTGAAGAGCAAACATCTGGCCTATACACCCCATATTCAAACTAAAGTCCCTCTACATTCCCCAAGTTTTACTCTCTTACCTCTTGTACAGAATCCACTTACCATGGTACTATGACAAACTAGCAGTTTTTGCCTTCGCTCATGCAATCTTTCCCTTTCTTTCATTTATCAGGCACAGATGTAGTCTTCACACCTGCACTTTTCACATATTTTCAGTCACACCATCAGCCCCTGCAGCTTCCACATTTTGCATCTTGTTCACAGCAATGTTTGCTTCCTTTTCATCATTTTAGTCCCATTCTTTTATATACCACTATTATTTCCATAGAAATCATCTTATATCATTCTCTTACTTCAGTTTCATTCCAATTTGCTTCTCTTCCTTGTTTAATCCTCCTTTAAAACTATTTTATTCCCTTAAAAATAACGGCATTTCCTCTGTTTGTTCTTCCTTTGTGTACATTCTTGCAACTACATTTCTCTGTACCCATTTTGTAGTATCTTTCCCTCATCCTCAGTTTTGCAGCAGTCATTGCTACCTATGCATCTTTTTCTTCTCCAGAGCCTTTTCACTTTATCATTCTCCTAAACATTATTTTTCATACTTCCTATTAGTATACCTTCAAACACTTCTTGGCAGTCTGTGACATAATTATTTTCACTCTGCTGTGAACAGCTTACACATCTTTCTTTATATATTCACTGTCTATTCATTGTTGAGAGAATAACCTGTCTTTTAATACTTTCTTAAAACTAGTGGGTTTATGCTTTCCTATTTGCTTCCAATATATTCTACTTCTTTTAATCTGATTTATTTTACTTGTTTTGTTTTATATGTTCTTTTCCTCCCCCATCTATTCTCCACATGATCAAACTCCACTAAAAAAGAGAACTCTCTCATGTTCAAAGCCTCTCAATATTCTTGTATTATTCAATCATTCTCTCACTTTTCCATCATAAACCATCAAATGAATCATCTTTTTGATTCATTCTTTTTCCATGTGTGCAAATGAATAGATTTATGCTTAGACCACATATTCAAAGCCAATATAGATTTTTCAAAGCAGATGCTCACCAATGACCACATTTCTCAATCATTTTGATGTCTCCAAATAACCTTGCTCTACTGTACTCCCTTACCTTGTTCCAATCAGCCATTCAAATATTTCATTCACACAGAATGTTGCATACCTTTTCCTAAAATGTGTCTCTGTTTTTAGCTATTATCCCCATTTATTGCAACATAGCATGCAACCATTATCAATATATGCATTTCTACATTCATATGCACCTAAGCAAATTTGTATTTGCTTCATTTTTTATATCTTTTGTTCATAATTAAACCTACACCTTAATTTATCTGCATGTGTTTATTGACTCTTCTCCACAAGATCAAACCAATCTTCATTCAAATCATATTAAAGACCAAGGTAGTTGTAATTTGGCAGAAAAAATATAGTGATAGCTGCATTATACATGAAAGGTAGCAAACTAGAGAAAGTCAATGAAATTGTGTCCTTTTGTAGAACATTCACTAAAACCAGAGGAGACATAGAGAAATTTAAAGATATGCAAATGTTTGTAGAAAAGTGATGGCTATTAGTTAATGAACAGTTGTCCAAAGCAGGGAAAGTGATTGTGCATAACAGCATGCTCCTTCCCACTTAGTTATATAAAAATGAGAATTCGGTATATCAGGAAGAAACATAAAGGAAGTCAAATGCAGAATAAGATACTTAAAAGTGTTGTTAGTTGCAAAGTCATGTCCAACCCATCGCAACCCCATGGATAACATTCCTCCAGGCCTTCTGTCCTCTACCATCTTCTGGAGTCCTTTTCAGCTCATTCCTACTGCTTCAGTGACTCCATCCAGCCACCTCATTCTTTGTCATCCCCTTCTTCTAGTGCCCTCAATATTTCACTTAAAGTGTGTATGAATATAAATATTGATCAATGTGAAAAGAATATTTTGAGATAGTTTGGTCATGTAGAATAAATGGGTGAGAACTAAATCACAGAACAATACAAGAAGAAAGATAAATGAGTTTAAGAGGAAGAGGAAGGTTGATTGAATGGACATGATTGAATTGACATGATGAGTTCCTCAAAAGGAGGAGTTCAAAAAACAAAAAGCAAAGCATGAAATAGTGTCTGAATGTTGGACAAAATGGAAGCAAGGACGATTTCAAACACAGAAAGAGGTTGTTGCAGGTGTTGATATAAAAGTTTTAGCAGAAATTTGACCATTTTGTTGCTAGCTTTGGATGCATAATTTTGGACCTGGGGGTGGTGATGATAGAATTTTTAAACATAGAAAAAGGAAAGATCATTCATTCCCATTCCACCCTTAAGCTTTTCCCAAAAGGAGAAGCAGAAATGAGAACTTTGTCTGAGTCCTTCGCAGTGATATCACCACCCTTTTGGTGAAATAATCTATGGCCTGTTTTCTGTACTGTAGGAAGTTAGCACCCACCCCTCTCCTAGGAAAATGAAATATTTTAGGATATACTAAAAAGGCAGGATATTTCCCCTAAAAAGAGAAGTAGAAACTCAGAAACAGAAGTTCAACCTTTGTTAATGGGCAGGCCATTAAGGCCTGGGCCAGAGTATTCTACATAACAAAGGCCTCTGCCCATCTTACCACATGGCCTGGGAAGATTGCATCAGCCAGCACTCAGGTGAAGCCATGTAGTCCAGACAAAGCCAACAAAGTTAGATAAGATCCCTGCCCCTGGGAGTCTGGCAATCAATTGAATACATTTCTTACACAGGAACAGGAAACACTAAGGTGGGGCCCAACAGAGGGTATATAACTAAGGATCCTTCAGCCCTTCTTTTCCTTCACCCAACATCTTGAAACATGTGATCATCCCTTTCACTTTGGAGCTCCAAGCGATATGGTCCTGTCCACCATTAAACCATCTTTCCAAACAGCCTCCATGTTTCCAGTGTCTTTTTGCCCATTTGGAACTGAACCCAGAAGGATATTTCTTCCAACAGTACCAAAAAGGTAGATGGACTTTATCTCCTGTTCTTATTTCAAGCTTTTCGTTTCCTTTACTTAGTATTCCTTAACTCAGTCATTCCGGGTGTCCCCAAGCCGACAAAAGGTGATGAGCCAGTGACGGAAGTTATATTCAGGTCTGTTGTGCCTGAAGGCAGGAAAACCTTTCCTGCTGGTGCTGGACTGAACCATGCCTGGGATCCAGATTCCGTGGCTCCTCCACAAACTTTACCCTCTTAGTTAACAGCTTCTACAGGAAGCTTAATATCATTCTGACCATTGCCCATGGTGGCCTGATCGCATAAAGCTGCTTACCTACTCCACTTCCAAGGGCAGCTCTTCCTTGGCTTTTTCCTACTATGTGAAGCAACACTCTAGGTCAGGGGTCTTCAAACTCAACAGCTTTAAGACTTGTGGACTTCAGTTCCCAGAATTCCTCCTCCAGTCATGTTAGCTGAGTAATTCTGGGTGTTGAAGTCCACAAGTCTTAAACTTGCCAAGTTTGAAGACCCTTGGTCTAGGTCCTCTGCTTAGCCTTCATTCTCATTCTAGACAATTGAAGTGTCTAGCCTGCTGCAAAAACAAAACAAACAAAACAATTCCTCACAACAGCTGACCTGTACACTTGGGCTGCCTGAGGCAGGCATGCAGGTGCAGTGCTGGACCAGAGGAAGCTCACCCCAATTCATCCATTATTGTAGGATATGGCAGTTTAAAAACCTGTCTTACTTACTCTTCTTTTGGCACTTTACATAATACTGTATTGCTTACTCTGGAAGGGGATAATTGGGTACGTGTCTAAAATTCAAGAGTTTTAGCCTGTTATTTGGAGTTGTACTGTACTGTTTTTATTTTATTTACTAATAACTGCTTTTAAGCAACATAAATGGCTTGTTGTGGGAAGTTGTTTTCATAAAGGCGAGCCAGGAATTTTATAAATTAAACTGAATGTGTGAGAACTGGTTCCTACAGTATTTCTAGCCAGCAGAAGGGGGAAAAGAGGAAAGGTGGTTAGCAAGAAGAAAGCCAAATCATTCCTGCCAATGGATGTGATGTTTGGGTTGTGGTTGCCATCTCTATCCTGAAGAAATGCATTGAAGAGCCTGACTGTAAGCATCCAGATTTAATTGGACTACCACCTATTATTTTATCTTCAATCATGATATGCCAATCACTCTAAACTATCCTACTTAAATAGTATCTACTGCTCCAAGATTGAGGGAGAAGCAAGAAAGAAACCATGGCAAGTATTTTATGGTATGTACTTTTGTTCCTGGAAAACAAAGCAGTATTGCCTTCTGCAAAAGTGAATTAGAATTTGCTGAGCATTCCCTCTATTCCTCTTGCAACAAGAGCAAATAATTTGCTGAGTCTAAACTCACGGTATGCTGCATATATTGATTTTTTTTTCTTTTTTCCAAAATGGAAATAATTTCTCAAAGCCAGATTTGCCATTTTGATAGTTCAAAATGCCTAGGACTGGGATTGATTTACTCAGGAGTAAACACAACCAGAACTAGAAATCCATTGTTTCTGGACTACACTGGTTATTATTCCTAGAGCAGTCTAAACCCCCAAATCTGGAAGAGATTTGGAAGAGATTACACGGGATCCCTGAACTGGAACAGCAACTTAATTGCTAAGCAAAGCAGTCACTAAGTAAGAAATTACCTGACCTCAAATGTGCTTTCTGACTGGAAAGAGACACGATTAATAAGTTTCACACCTTCCACTTTTCCTTCCCAACCACTCCCCCATCTTTTGAAATGCTCAGGTGCCTGTCTTCCAGGGAAGAAATGACAAACTGAAGACAGCCCTGTGAAAAGTAGAACTGCTAATCGTTGCAGAATGAAGAGTTAGTGAGTAGACCAGCTCTTCAGTAGCTCTTCTCTAGAGAAGGAGAGGACTTGACGTTACCCGAAGTACTCCAGAGAGTTACTCTAATAAGGAGACTATAAGACAGTGATTTCTGGCAGGTTTAGAGCTCTGTGAAATGTGAAAATAGCCACCTTACTCAAACGGTGATCAACACCTTTGTGGGGCCTTGGTTCACATACTTCCTTTTCTAATCTTTTTTGGAAATTGTTAACTGCTTTTCAGCTATTAGGAACCTTTGAATTTATAGCATCCAGAGGTGGTTCTGACCAGTTCTGGAGAACCGGTAGCGGAAATTTTGAATAGTTCAGAGAACCGGCAAATACCACCTCTGACTGGAGATTTTACAGTATCCTTCCTCTGCCACGCCCAGCAAGCCACACCCACAGAACTGGTAGTAAAAAAAAATTGAATCCCACCACTGATAGCACCTATGTGCTTTCTTCAATTCTTAGCAAAAAAGGTTTTAAATACAAGATTAAGGGTTTGTTTTTTTAATGGAAGAACAAAAAGGTGATTAAAATATTGATTTTAGAAAATTACACATAGAATAAAGGGCCTGGTAAACTTGAAATAAGATTTTGGAATTAATTATACAGAATCCTTCCCATGATGAAATGTTTTTGAAGACTTTAAAAATTGGACACTAGGGGGAACTAGAAGGAACTAAACACTACAATTGAAGAACATTGAAACTCTACTTAAAAATACAGAATGAAGCAAAATACAGGAGTTCAACACTGTATATATTTTTATTTCAGATATATTGAAGAATATTTTTGATCAATGGACCCAGAGGTTAATTTTAAAAATGTCTGCCTCTTCAATAGATTGCTTAAAAAGTGTTATAGAAGAGGAATAAGTTTTACCAGACAAGATTGAGACAGATCTAAAAGTGGATTTTAAAAGGACAGCCAATACCTTAATTAAAAGAGATAACATTAATAACAAACCAAAAGACTGAGTCAGATAATGTTGTTATATTGGATTATAAAACAGGCTTATTAAAGTTTTGAAGAAGTTTGTGAAACGGAGCAAAAATATCTAATTCTGGCACATTGTTTGAAGAGACTAAAGATCAAGATTGTTAAAAGGAAAATGAAAGAATACAAGTATGGTTAACTTGATAAAGGTTAAAAGAGATATATTGTTGACTTCCGGTGGCAGGCAAGGACAAGTAGTGGTGCAGAAACCCGATCGCGGTTTCAGTTAATCTCTTCTTGCGGTTGGTGCAATCTTTAGAGGTGCTCGAATCCCGGAGAGATTCGTGTCAGTGTGGGGGATACTCCAGCTGCAGTGTGGGGAAGGCAA
>BHFT01005368.1:0-41417 GCA_004320025.1 Laticauda laticaudata
TGTGGTTGGTCATAGCTGCTACCATAAGATCCTAATTACAGGAGATTATGGGTCACACATAGTACCACAACCTTGTATCTGACATTTTTCTCTACTTGTTGATGAGTTGGCTTCCATTTGGCTTGAAATGCTTTGGTATTCCTATATAGCCTGACTTGATTACTTTCCCAAGAGTGAATATCCCTTTGATGCCTTTGAAAGCTCTTCTGCCAGGGACCATTGTGAGCCTGTTGTATGTAAAAGGGCAAACTTTAAATAAGATACACCACGAATACAATCCGAACTGAAACTTTATGGTGGGCTTGATGCAGATGTCAATTTAATAATATGAACAAGTATGTACAAGCTTACATTGTGTAGTATCAGTTCTATTTCTATATTTTGTACGGAACAAGTACTGTAAAGGAACTTACACTATTACTTGACTGACTATACATTGGAATATATTGGTTAATTCTTCACAACACAAACCACACTCCCACTTATGAAGAAGAGATGTAGCAAGAGGCACTTATGCCAGCCACATGATTTCTAGTTGTTTTTATCCCTCAAAGCATCTAAAAACCATTAACTTTGCTTTCAATATCCATTGATACACTGACTAATAAATGGGAAGTTTACATGCATAAGCACACCGTCCTGTGTCTGATGTATACATATACGTCGTACTGTTTTCTTAGTTTTTCACTGAATATACGCTCTTACATCAGGTGTGTCTGCTTCAGCTTCTATCGCGGGATATTCTCCTACATTCATTGTTAGTTGCTTTTCAAACTCATGGTGGAACAAGTAACTAGCACGTTTCACAACAGAAGTTCTTCACTCTTGCTTCATCGCTTCGTGTATTGAATTGTATGTAGGGTTTCAGGAGTCTCACAGCCGTTGCGTTTGTAAATGTTGCAGGCTTGCCTATCTGCTTAGTGCAGGGCACTGTTTTTTTCTTTTCATCCTGATTGGGTTGGAGGTCTTAGGTCTGTGGTTTTATTGGACTTGGAAAGGGTTGTTTGATTGGTGGTTTCTGGTCTTTGTCTGTCCCATTTTGCTTTTGAATTGGCTGGGCAAAACACGCTGTTCCTGTGTTTGGAAGGCTTCGTGCAGCTTGGTCTTCACTTGATAGCACGACTAGGCGGTTATTTATCTATTAGGCGTGGAAGCCAGCTTTCACGGGTGCCTGGTTTGATATCGTGTTTGAGCTGGAGTATCAGACGCGTGTCAAGTCTCGTTAGACCCAGGGTTGCCTGGGGCCTGTTTTGGTGGGGGGGTGTGGAAGATCTTTAGTATTTGAGGTGCAGGGCTTCCAAATGATTGACAGTCTGGTGGAATCATCTCTTCTATTCATGCTTTGATGGTCTTTTTTTCATCTCTATGGGTCTTCTGATGATTCTGTGGCTGGGGTTTTCTATAGTGGCTAGGGTTTTGTGCCATTGAAGGTTTGATGTTATGAGCCTGTGGCTTTAATGTGTTGGACTGTGAGGAGGTGTGTTCCAGGCTTTTTTACTGCATTTTTTGTGTTCATTACCAGGCAGGTATTATTCTTTCTATTGGTCTTTCCAAGTTGTATGTGGCGGGATGATGCAACAAGGGAACTTGTATATGCCTGGTTATTCCAGTGTTTCAATTTTATGTCTTTGTGGTTTTTAAGGATTGGCTTGCTATTTTGTCTGTTTTGGAAGGCCATCTTGGAATGTGGTGCCTGGTAGTATCTTTACTGATTCTGTAGTACCTTTTATGTTAGGAACAGGACAGCTCTTCCATAGGGTCTGTGATCTTCTAGGGCCTGTTATGTCTGGTCGTGTGTTTTTGTGGATCAAGCTGGTGATTTTGTTTTTGTGGAAAGCCATGCTGTCCAAACTTAGGTCAGGGTGCATAAGGTTTCAGGTCTTTATATGTGTTCTTGTCTGCCAGAGCGTTTCGTTTTGGTAATTAGTGTTTTTAGGCCACGGAATTATCTCTGCTGGGTGGTGGGAGGGATTGGGCGTGAGGTAGCGGTTGGTGTGTGTTTTTCTTCTGTTTTATACGGGTGCTGTCCCAGTGTGCCAATCTTCTTTTGTTAGATTAGTACATCTAGGAATGGTAGTTGTTTTATTTTCGTTCCATGGTTGAAACTTGATTTTGGTTGTGTGCTGTAGGTGTGTTTAGGAAACTATGTTTAGTTTTCTTTTCCATGGGGCCAAATCACCAAAATGTCATTCGATGTGAATCTTAGCCATAGTTTGGGTTTGTGGGTGGCATTTAGGCCCAGGGCCTCTGGATTCGAATTCTTCCATGATACATGTCTGCAATGACGGAGGGGACAGTGGTGGATCCATAGCGGGGCTCCTTTCAATTTGTTGTTATTCTTTGTACCTTTGTATATTGAAATATGTGTTGGTTATGAGGCAGTGTTCTGTTTTAGTTTCCCCATGAGCGTCTTTACCTGGTTGTATTATTTTTGGATGATTTCAAAGAGTTTCTTTTTATCGTGACTTGAGTTGAATAGTGAACCACGTCGAAACTTAACAAGGCAGATCTTCTTGTTTCCATGTGTTAGATCTTTGATTCATTTCTAGAAAGTGGTTGAGTTTGTTACATATGCAAGCTGTGTTTCAGCATGGGGCTGTCGATTGTTTTGCTAAGTGTTTAGCTAGGTTTGTAATGGTGCTTCTTTTGGGAGGCTGACTTAGGGTCTTGAGGGAGGTTATTGCCTTCTTTGTGTATTTTTTGGGAGGCCATATAATTTGGGGCATCTAGAAGATTTTTCTCTTGGATCGGAATCGTGTCTGTTTGGATTTTTTGCTTTATGTGGCTGGTCTAATAATTTTCTTTCTTGGTTAATTTTTCCAGGATATCTGGTTGGGTCTGTGTTTATTAGGTTTGTATGTGGAGTCTTGGAGGTAGGTCTGTCCAATTTTGTTTTCATAGTCTTTTCGTGTCCATTTAACTACTGTGGCATTTTTCCTTTTGTCTGCTGGGAGTTTATTATACTGTTATCATTTTGTCCAGGGTTTTTAGACGCTGTTGATTCATCTTTTTGCAAGTAATTTTGTGGTTCATTTGCATAAGATGTTGAGTAACCTGTGTTCTTATTCTGTCAGCTTATTGTATTTAATTGTGTTAGGGCTGGGATTCTACTGCACATTGATGATGGATTTCTGTTGGATTTTTTTTGAGGTGCTATGGCATACAATTGAATCCTTTGGTTGGGGAACATCTGTTTCTGTTTTTTGGTGAGTTCGTCTGGGTTGGAAAACGTTATATACTAATTGTTTCAAGGTTGTTGTTTGTGAGTTGTTGGGCGGTTTTCTTGTCATGTTCTTTATTCTTTAGTTTCTTTTAGAGTTTTTTCATACATTTCATTTAACCTTTCATACAACCTCGCGCGCACAGGACCAACTAGAAAAAAACCCGCCAGCCACAGAATCATCAATGAGGAAGCCATTAGAGATGAAAGAAAGATCTGGAGGGCAGCAATGCATATAGAAGAGATGATTTCACCAGACTGTCGGAATCAGTTGGAACCCTGCACTCTCAAATAGAAAGATCTCCAACACGGGCCACAATGCCACGGCATTTACAACCTTGGGACAACCAAAAACAGACACCTCTTGATACCTCCAGCTTCAAATCACCCCCCCACCAAGCACCCAGTCATGAATCCTGGGCTTTGCCTTAATAGATTAACAGGCCGTCCTGTTGTCACAATGAAGCCAAGCTGCCATCTGAAGAAAAGCCTTCCAACACAGGAACAGAGGTGTTTGCCAGTCCAATCAAAGCCACAAACACAGGATGAAGAAGAAAAAACCAAGGATAACACCCAATCCCAAAACGGAAACTCCCAAGTCCAATAAACACGACCTAAAATCTTTCCTCTCCACACAATCAGGCATGTAATAAGATACATCATAGGCACAAGCCATAATAAGGCCTAGCCTTCAAATTTTTATAAAACCAACGGCTGTCGAGACCCTGACCCACATAACAAACTTAATACCAGAAAGCCTTGATGATTGCAGATGAATTCTGTCTGAACGTTGGCTACAACTTTCAAAAAAGGCACTACCAATGTGACGGCTGGTATAATTACCCAACAGGAAGCTGAATAGCCACACATGTAAAGTACCCGCGAGATACTTAAAAAAAACATATATGATATATATTTATAGGATAATAGATAGATAGGATAGATAGATAGATAGATTAGATTATATAGATATAGATATTAGATATATATAAATTATAATTTATTTCAGTTTGTTTCAGGTATTTTTCCATGTCATTATAGTGTGCTTTTAAAGTTGTAGCAACATGTTCGGCAGGAAATCTTCCATCTGCCATCACAGGGTTCTGACATCATTAGAATCCTTTGATGATTGGCAGATTGAGATTCTGCTGGGAAATGTTGCTACAAATTTAAAAGCACAAACTATAATGACATTGGTGAAAAATACGAAACAACGCTGAATACACATTTAATGGTAAGTTACCATTGGAAAACTTAAGGAAAAAAATATAATATATGTGGAATACAACACCACACATAAATATTGAACCCACATATATGTCCCTATCTGGCTATATACAATTTCCTATATTAGCATTATTGTCAAGCTTACAGGAACTTTTTCCCATTCATTCAAACTAGAATGAACTTCTGAAAAACATATCCAAACATATCACAGCAGGAATTCTTTTTATTGAATGAGGAGCATTCCTGTAGGAGTTCAAAGCAGTGTCTGAGGTCTCTCAGGGGCAACAGGGGATACATAAGGGAGTTTAGAACCCCTCCCCTTATCTCGATGGTGTATTTTAGTGAAACAAAAAGCCGTATCGTTAATTCCTCCCCACCCTTCTTGCTAAAAACTATCTTTTCAGGTCCCAGGGCATACCTAATTTCCCCCCCCACCCCCCTTCGTTTTTAGAATGAATTATTCAAGGAAATTTCCAAAGTACAATCTCACTGTGGAATTTTTATGACTCTTCTCCAGATCTCCTGGTTGTGCCTCTCAGAGGTGATAGGTTCTGGCCAATCTGGCTTTCTCCCTCCATCGTATTCATGTGTGGTTATATAATCGATATAAGATTAAATATATCACGTTACATCAAGAAAGAATTTATTTAATCAAAGCCTCCCCCCCTCCTTTTTCTTCCTCCACTGAAGAAATGAGATTACACGGAATCTGACTCCTGCCTTCCTTAAAAAACAGATAGGTCCTACCTGAAAAAAACCAAAAATTATTAATTACATTCTGCAATTTCAGGAGGTTATCAGGGTATTTTGGTGGGAACTTATGTAGTAAATGTGGGGCTGGCTTTTATGTGTTGGGACTACCCACTCATTTTTCTGAAAAGGAAGTGTTTTCCAAGCTACTAAATATTTGTGTGGATCGCATTTGGTGAGTGCGTGAAATCAAAGGATGTTCTTTTAATTTTCAAAATTGTTCCCCATGTTACTATGATTGGGGGTTGGAGGTGGGGAAGGGGGGGTTCTAAAAGTTTGAAGTGATCTCTGTTGATTCAAGCTACAGTGGGAAATGTACTTGGATGAATCTGGCCTAAGTGGTTTTTGGAAGGTTGTGAAGCTCCTACCATCACGGGTAATAAATTTCATGGAGATGGGGGAAAGGGGCAATGAATTGGCCTAATTTTCTTAGAGGGTTTTGTAATGATTTTAAGAGTTTGTGGACAGTATTAACACGGTCCCTAATTTTGAAAGGTTAGGTTTGCAACGTTTTTTTTGGTCTGCATGGTTTTTGTAAACTGCTCTAGGCTTCCATGTTAAAGATAATCTTACCCACTGGACACATGGCTGTAAGTTGATCCATTTTCCACTCCTTTAAAGGGGAGGGGATTTCAGGATCTTTTTGGGTGGGTAGTTCCGGCATGGGGTTGAATTTCTTGGCCCGTGGCTACTGGAAAATGGGGTGAAAACCCCTGCTACTATGGACTGAGTATTGTATGCGTTATCTGCAAATGGAAGGTCAGTCCAATTATCCTGTTGGTGACTAATAAAACATTCTTAAATATTGTTCTTATACGCTGTTCACTCTCTTCTGCTTGAATCTATCGCTATGGGGGTGATTTCCTGGATGACAACCCTTGGGTGGAAGCCTTAATACGTTTTTAAAAACACCCCACCAACAAATTTTATGTGAACTGAACACCCCTATCTGGAGATAATTCCATTGGAGCTTCCATGAAGGCGATAGTGTGTATTAGAAAAACATCTTTTGTCCATGCCTTGAACAGTTGGGATCTTTGGCACCTGGAATTAAAGTTGAACCTGTTTGGAAAAAAGATTGTTGACAGTATTTCCAGCTAATGGGAAGCTTCATATAAAGGTCCATAGAAGAATCTCTTTTCCAGGGAGCAGAAGGGTCTGGAGAGAAGTCCAGGGATATTTTCCTTGTCTTCTCTTTGCAGCAGCACAGATGGGGGCAGCTAGCAACATAGCTTCAATGTCCTTTTTGAGGGACGGGCAGCCACCAAAATTGTCTTTTGATGACATAACCCAAAACTGTCCTGCTATTTTGTAGTGTTGTCCAGCATTCATGATGTTCCATTATCTGCGGTTCAGGGACAAAAGGTTATGTTTTTCTACCCAAACCACGCCATTTCTTAGAATAAACAAAGTGTTTGTTGTTAGGCCTGGAGCCAGTCGTCTTTAAGCTAGTGCCTCCTTAAATAGTTCGACGCAGTTGTGTCTTCAGTCAGGGTATGATATATTTTTGTCTTGTGCCGCCGGAGAAGGTAGGATTTACTTTGGCTGACTAATTGGGTCTGGTGGAACATCGCGTGTTTATAAACCTCAATCTTTTTACTGTTGTAGTTGGGATTTTCTGGATAGTGCATCTGCCTTAAGAAGTTCTTTTCATTTCCTAGGAAAATATTAAGAGATGAAACTAAGAACGCTTTTTAAAGTATTGAGCCCATCTTGCTTGGTTTTCGGGAGAGTTTCCATGGATTTTCACGGGCTTCCAGATTTTTTGTGATTAGTCCATACTGCTCAAAGGGATTTGGTTTGACCTTCCTTCCACTGCACAGCATATGCCTCTTTCTGCCCAATGATCGACCCATCCTTTTTGCTCAGGTTTCCATCAGTTCTTGGGATGTCATAAAACCATCGGTTGGTAATGTGTTCAACTTCCATTGCTGTTGGAGGAGGACTGGCTCCAACTGCAAACATCACTAGTCGTCATGCATTGGAGACAAAAAATAGGTGTTGCAAGATCTAGATGTTAAGGACTGGTTCTGCTGAGAATAGATGTTTGAGTTTCTCGAATGCCGCTTTGGCATTCTATTGTCCAGGATAAGGGTGTTGCCTTGGTTTGGGTTTCTCCCCCCCTTTCAATTTTTTAGCAAAGTTCGTTGATAGGAGGACGATGTTTGCAAAAGTTGGAGATGAATTGGCGATTAAAGTTTGAAAACCCCAGGAAATTTTGCAGACTGGTTTGCGGATATGCGTGTAGACTAGGTCCCAGTCCAGTACAGCTTTTACTTTCTGTAGGTCCTTCTCTATTCCCTCGTGGGATATTGTGATACCCCAAATAGTCAATTTTTTTGGATGGAATTCGCATTTAGAGAATTTTGCATATAGTTTAGCATCTAAGAGTTTTTGTTGAGGACTGCATGGAGTAGCTTGATGTATTCTTCCATCGTTCCGTGTAGATTAAAATATCATCAAGATGCAAATAGAACCCCTTTATATAAAAATGCATGAAGAGTTTCATTGATCAATTGCATAAACACGGCAGCGTGCTCCTTGCAGTCCAAAGGAGCAGCACTTTAAATTGGTAGCATCCCAATGGTGTGTTTAAAAGCTGTTCTTCTACTCATCTCCTTCTTTATTCTGATGTGGTAATATGCCTCTTCATAGTCTAACTTTAATTTTTTTTTCCATTTCGAGAGGTGGGCTAACATTGTCCTTCTCATGAGGGGGAGTGGATACATATTCCCTATATGCAAATTGCATTCAATTTTTTGTAATAATGCACAAGCGTTGCTGAGCCACTCTTTCACTCTTTCACGAATCTAACCACTGGGGCAGCTATTTTTAGGATGGGCGGGTTCAATGAAACCCCTTTTTAATTTTTATCGATAAATTGCTCTGTGTCTTTCCAATTCTCTGGGGACATTGCAGTACATTTGTGCGTTATTTGGGGATTTACAGCCCCTGGTAGGATTTTGATGGGCGCAGTCGTGGCATGATGGGGGTGGGAGTTTCATCACAAGCTTCCGTCACTAAATGCTTGGGCCAGAAATCCTGGTACTCATTTGGGATGTTAAATGGTTTCAACCGACTGGTCCGATCTTATGGCTTGACTCTCTGTTCTGTGTTCCTTTCTTATCCTTTCCTGTGAGCTATTTGCAAATATACTACATATCTCTGGAATTGTACAGTTCCTGTCCTCCAATTTATTTTTGGATTTCCATGTCTGCAGCCATGTGAGACCTAGGACTAGACTAGTGTTCCATTCCTGGGGCTACAATGAATGTGAGCATTTCCCTAGGGTTCCTTAGTCTTACTTTTAATAGTTTCGTGGTAAACCTGGCTGGCTCCCCCCCCCCCCCCCGCGCTGTAGTTCCATCTAATTGCTAGAAAGCGATGGGTTTTCCATTTCTTTCAGTTGGATCCCAAATTCTCTGCAAGGAGGGATATATAAGATCGGGTGCACTCACCCAAATCCAGGAAACATTGAAACTTCCTCCCCCTTCCCTCAGCTGGGGAATAAACAGTCTCAGGGGTAGGGTGATTAGTTCAACTGGATTGCTTACAGCGAGTCGTCTTCCGGATTGCTTTTGGGACTGGTTCAGGTCTCCTCGGAGCATGGGGGTTCTTCCTCTGGATTGGGTGGGGATGCGATTTCCCACATTCTATTCAGCCTCTCAGGCCAGTTCTCCGTTTCCTTTGAGGGCTGGATGTTCCAGGTTCCCCCTGCTGAGAGTGGTCTAGCTTTCTGGCGAAAGGGTTTTTGAATGGCATTTTGCTACGCAGTGTCCCTCCTTTCCACACTTAAAAGCAAACCAGAGTTCTTGGAGTCATGAGTGAATTGGCGGTTTGAAGACTTCCCGTTTCCCGAGGGTGGGGATTCTTTCCGCAGACATTGCCACTGCAAGAGTACACGGTTTCAAAGTTCATGTTATCTCTGCCTCCTCTCTGCCATCATGTACCATTGTGCAACAGATTTAGAGCCCCACGGGCCAGGCAGGCAGGAATATAGGTCAATCATTTAGTCCATCTTTGAAACCAACAGGCTAGGATATCCTTCTGCGCCAGTGACCCAGGCCAGGGTTCAACGAACACATTCCTCACTGTATTCTCGCTCACGAGGCAACGGCCTTTTTTATGACTCTAAATGTGGGTCACAGGATTTCTCTCTCGGAGGGACTTCGAAGTAGGTGGCGTAAGGCTGTCATTGAAGCATTGAGATTCCTTACTTCTGGGGCATTGAACTATTGTGGAGCATCACCATCCATCTGGCTGCCTGCCCCCTTCAAAGGGCGCCAGAATGGTGACGGATTCATACTCAGGATCCCCTGTGTTGGGAAATCAAACCCATATTCTTGCATGTAGGTGAGCACTTTGCACCAGGAAAAATCCCCGATTTCTTTGGGTTTTCCATCAAAATTTTTTACCCCCAAGGGTGGGATCTGCAGTTTGGACTGTCTCTGCCAGTCTGGCATGCCTTGGGCCTAGGTTAATCCCCTGATCCAGGGTGTTGTTCACGGTCGGGTACCTGTATGGCTCCTGGGCCTTCAGCTTGTCCCTCTGCGCGCCCGCTCAATTTCTGCCTGGGACAGTGATTGGTGGCTCAGGTTCTTCTAATTTTCTGGTTTCCCTCGCCTTCCTGTGGTGTCACCCTGGGTGCATCCCTCATCTTGAGGTTCTCCAGGTGGCTTCCCTCAGAGCAATTATGTACCGTTCATTCAGTCATCAGCCTGGGTGAGCTTCCTGGTCCCGATTCTTCACTGATTCAATATAGAGCCTCTGACTCCAAGTTCCACACCAGGTATTTACGAAATTGCCCCAGTGAAGGTTTTGACTTCCTCTGGTTTACTTCTGTCCCAGCTCTTTTTCCGCTACACCTATTAACCAACCGGGGCTTGTGGAGGTTTTCATAGGCGCCCTCTCTACTGCGGAATAGGGGGATGACCACGCATAGTCATATCTTGTGTCGGGTACCTTTCGACATTTCTCCCAGCATTCAGCTTCCTTTGTCCTTGCTGTGCGCTCAGACATTTTCCTTCTATGTAAGGTACCTCCGGATAGAGTATAAAGGGTTTTCTTTTTTCTTTTTTAAAAACATTTCCTCTCCGGGCCTGACCTTCATATTGCAGACACTGCATTATGTCAGGCTACAAACTTGTTTCCCATTCACTCAAGCTAGAAATGAAGTTCTGAAAACAACAATCGCAAGGTAATCACAAAGGAATTCTATTGAGATGAGACAATTCTCTGAGGAGCTTCAATCACGTGTCTGAGTCTCTCAGCATACAGGGGATTACATAAGAAGTCTTAGAACCCCTCCCGCCTTATCTCGATGGTATTTATGTGTAAAGCACAAAGCCCGAGTAATTTAATTCGTCCCCACCCTTCTTGTAAGAACTATCTTTTCAAGTTTCCCGGCTAGTACTCTAATTTCCCCCCGCACCCCTATTTAGAAGCGAAGCTATTTAAGAGATTCCGCGAATGTACCATCTCACTGCGATTTTTATGGACCTTCTCATTTCCTGGTTGGCCATCTCAGAGTGATAGTCTATCTGGCTTTTCTCCCTCCATCGTATCATGTGTGGGTTATACAAATTTGATATAAGATTAAATATATTCACGTTACATCAAGAAAGGATTTCTTTATCAGCCTCCCCCCCCCCTTTCTTCTTCCACTGAAGAAATGACAGATACACGGATATGACACATATACAGTGCATGGATCTCCAACCTTAGCAACTTTAAGACTTGTGGATTTCAACTCCCAGAATTCCTCAGCCAGCTTTGCTGGGAATTGAAGTCCACAAGACTTAACGTTGCCAAGGTTGGAGATTCCAGATACAGTGGATATTGAAAAGCAAAGTTAAAAAGTTAAAACATGTTCATATATGTTTTGTACAGAATAAATCATATATCTGAAACTGTCAATCCTACACTTAAGTAGGCAATTTTCAATTTAATACTTTAGAAAAATTAAGGGAACAGAAATAAATGCACATTCTGAAAGATATCACCACCCGGTACTACCTGGGTGGAATATTATACTTACTGGTAAAATCTGAAAATGTTTAATTTTTTGATGATGACACAATGAAAGTACAAATGCCTTTGGATTACTCTGGCTGTCCCGAAGGAGAAATAATCTATAAAATAATATTGTATGTTACTACCAGATTGATTATATATTTCTTATAAACAAACAATTCTACTGTTTTATGATATCATAACATACTTCATGCCTATGCAAAAATAATCTAATATTTCATTAATGATAATAACAATATAAAAAATAACTATATGTAAGATGCTGATATTCTATGTATGTCAATGTTACAATATTAGCTATTTGATTTCTTGGGATCTGAGCATTAAAGTGATTTTTGAGTATTCCTACTGAATAAGCAAGCACATGGTTCATGCAAAGGGCTTAGTATCAGTCTTGAAAGCTGTCGTATAAAAGATCTGAATAGGCAAAGGACAGTTATTACTATTTGTTTTTCCAAGTTCCTATCCTATAGGCATCTCAAGATGAGCATTATATAAATTTATTAGCGCATTCATTTCAGGGCTTCTACCAGGATTTATAGGCCATAGAATAAATAGTACATGATAAAAAAATACATACCCATCCACAAGTCCTTGTTGTTTAATAATCCTGTGTGATTCTTCTCTTGAGATCCTGCCATGAAACCAGTGTTGTGTCCTATGAATAACTGATGAAAAAATGAATGGTTACAGCTAATGTATTAAAATATATGTGCATAAAACCAGTATAGGTTTTATCTTCGTTTATTATGTTCCTAACTGCAAGATTCAAACTATGATTTCTGATGGTATATACTATAAAAACAGAACAAGACAAAAACATAGTATTAATAAAATAAAATTTAAAAATATCACAATGCAGTAATACAAGGTTTCAAATTGCTTCTGAACAATGAAGCTGTTCATTTAACTTTAGAGGGCGAGTATTCTCAAATGTGAGGCACCTGTAACTCAGAAACAAACCTTTTGAACTTTAGAACCTCTGGCATTATTGGCTCAGATGTCATTAGCCAATGGACAATGATGGTGGACATAAGTTCTTGGAAGTTTTCTGTATAGGAAAAGTAGTCCTCTAGTTACCTTGCCTGTCAAGCCACAAATGACTTCTGAAAATGTAATTTATAATGAATTGCATTGAAATGTCTCTCTAACTTGCATATATATAATTATGACATATCCTTAATTCTTCTTTATATTAAATGTGCTCATACGTTGTCCTCTTTTTTTTGGCCTAATTACAATGATTATATTTTTTATTATATAACACATTTTTAGCTAACATGAGCTTTGCAGTTACTTTCAGTGAGATGGTGATTATATAAATTTGACAGATAGATACACAAATAGAACAGATATGAGAATCACATAACATCTTTAATCCCATCTCCCACTTAACCACTGTTCTTGTTATGCTCTTTTGGCCTACCCTGTTTTATACTTTTAGAAGTACTACGCATCTTTTTTTAAGTGTCAAAAATGTATGTATTTCAGGAATTTAAATGACTGACCAATTCAAACTTTGCAAATACAGGTGGCATGCCACAGACTAAAAACAAAATAAAACAAACAATTTCAATTGATTTTTGAATTGATTTTTGTTTTAATTTATATTAATTTTCTTTAATATAAATGAAGTCTTGCACATCTTCATTTATTTGTTTTATTTATTTATCTAGTCAATCTGCTGGTCTCACCACTGTAATGATGGAATATAACACATTTTTTTCTAAAATGAAATGAAATAATTCTGAAATACTTCCACATATAAGGAAGGTATTCAAGAGATTCTGTTGAATCTGACCAAGGTAAAAATCATAAGCCAAAAAGTATAAGTTTCAGCAGAGCAAATAACTATGTAAATTATGGATATCAAATGCAACAGGCTCTTATAAATAAATGTTTCTATGTAATTTTTTAAAATGAAGTAACATTTTTCTTCTTAGTACATAACCATAACCCAACATGATGAATTACTCTGGGTGTTTTTTCTGTCAATAATCTTAGCATTTTAAGAACCATTAAAAGGAGAACTGAAATCAAGACAAGATCTAAAAGAACAAGGGGTGGAACTGAAATGGTGGACCTATCTACAAGTTCAATGAAGATATGGAAAAGACATTTTAAAATGGGGGATCAGTAGACAGGCAATGACACTGGATGAAATATTACTTGAATAAGAGGATAAATTGATAAGAAAAAATTACAGATTTTTATTGGACTACAAATTGGATGAGGAATAGGTAAAAGAAATGATGTTGGTAGGGGCTAAAAATTTTGGGCATGGTATTAATCTGGATAAATGACAAACTTAATGGGAGAGAAATAAAAAAATAACATTGGCCACATTGTATAAGGAAAACCTATATAAAATGTATCTCCGCCAGCAAAATTGGCCAAAATGTATCAAAATATATCACCCAACCGCTGGAAATGTACTCAGGAATATGGATCATATTATCACACGATGGAAATGTAGAAAAACCCAGGAGTTTTGACACAGGATCCAGAGGGGGTTAGAGGAGATGGTTGGGCATAAAATGGAGTATAAACTGGAATTTTTCTTACTCAGAATTATAACAGAAAGATACAACAAAGAGATGATTTATTTAATAATACATGTGATCATGGCAGCAAGATTAACCTTTGCTCAAAAATGGAAAGACAAAGAAATTCCTGATGAAAGCGAAGTAATAAAAAAAAGATATGGGCATGTGCTGAGATGGATAAATTAACTTTGAAAATGAAAAACAAAGAAGAGACAGAATATTATAAAGTGTGGGGGAAAAGGAAGGATCCAGAATCAAAATAAAGCAACGTTGGCAGAACGAATGATTAGAAATATAAAATATTGTATAAATGTATACAAAACATGAATTCTATGATACATGTATGACAAACAGGAATGTCAGGACGATCACACCATGTCCAATGTTTTTAACACTTTATTCAATAAAACTTAATAAAAAGAAAAACATAAAAAAGAATCATTAAAATTATACAGACACAAACACACAAAATATAAAGCATGGTATATCATTAAACAGAATAAAACTTGTTTAGTAATCAACCCGACCAGGACCTAAAGCCTTAAAGATGGAAAAGCCATTTACTGTATATAAGTAGTCCCCAGTTTAAGAACAAGTTCTCTTCCCAAAACCTGTCCTTTAATTGAATTTGTAAGCTGTAACAGTTTTATTATATAATATTGTATAAGTAAAATTGAATTCAAGCCATTGTGTATTTAACTCAAATTTTGCTACAATAGATATTCTTAATTATGGGTCATCCTTACACTGGGGTATTCTTAACTCGGGAATTTACCTTACTACCGTGTTTACTATTGATTCATGAGGCTAAATTTAGATTAGTCAGGTGTAAAGTAAATTTACTGATAGTTAAAATATAAAGGCGTCCTCAACACCTGGTGATTATGTTACCCTATCTATGTAGTCTTCTTGACAATAAGGTTGAAATAGTTGGTCACCACCTTTTTGCAGATGTTTCAACATCTTAGTGTAGCTTGTTATCCTTAGATTTTGTGGTGTCTATGATCCAATCTCCTGCTTAATTTTTTTGTTAACAAAGACTGTTTAGAATCTGCCATGCACATTGAAAATTAAGGACACTGTATGCACAATTATTAGGCAAATAAGGATTTCAACCATATCATCAATTTTATGCATATTTCCACCTCCAAGTTATATAGTGGTATAAACATAGCTGTATTTGGGTAATAAGGGAGGGTGTGGCCTAAGGAGATCAACACCTTATATCAAGATGTGCATAATTATTAGGCAGCTTCTTTTCCTCAAATTGGAGGAAAAATCTTGATGGATCAGATGGATGAACCCATGGCTGCACCGGTAAGGTGCACAGAGCTCCACTTCGACTCAGATGCCAGCAAACTGGAGGTACTGGTATGGGCTGGTATTATTGAAGATGAGCTAGTTGGACCTTTTCTGGTTGAAGATGGACTCAAAAGCAACTCCAAAGCTTACTTCCAGTTTTTAGAAAACATTTTCTGCAAGTAGTGATTCAGGAAAAAGTCTGTATGTTTCAAGAAACCCATGATTTTTATGGAGGAGAATGATACATCACATGCATTGAAGTACACTACTGTGTGGCTAGCCAGTAAAGGTCTTAAAGATGAAAAAATAATGACATGCCCCCCCCCACTTCACCTGACCTACACCCTATTAAGAACTTGTAAACCCTTCTTAAATGGGAAATTTATGGAGAAGAAAAACAATACACCTTTCTGATCAGTGCCTGGGAGGCTGTGGTTGCTGCTGCACAAAGAGTTGATCATCAACAGATCAAGAAATTGATAGACTCTATGAATGGAAAGCTTATGACTATTATTGACAAGAACGGTGGCTATATTGGTCACCATTTTTTGAAATATCAGAAATGTTTATTTGTAAATTTTGAATTATTATTCTCACTTTAACAGATGAGTGTGACAGGCAAATTTTCATTTTTCATTTAATTGCATAATTCTGCACATTAATAATTGCCCAATAATACATACATAGATAGATAGCACACAGAGATATTCTCCTAAGAAAGCCAAAGCTTCATTTTTACTTTCTTTAATATCCAGGCTTAGGTTTATTAACATTTTTGATTGACCGAGAGCATTGTAGTTGTTCAGTAATAAAATTAATCCTCCTAATAATTGTGCATGCAGTGTAATTTACATTAAATTACTTAAAAGTCAGTTGATTTTGGTGGGTATAACCTATGTTTAAAAAGTGAATATTAGGTCTACAATGTAAAGAACTTAAAGCTCAAACATTGCCTGCTGGGAATTACCTCTTTTTGAATGGGGAGGGGAGGCAAATAATAAAGATGAACTATCTGACTTAAATAGCACAATTATTGGTTTGAGTCAAGTTAAATGTGAAATCAAAATGCAGGGACTCAACTTTCACATCAAAATAAAAAATTTAAACTTAGTAGATGCCATTCTTACTTGTGCTCAGCAAGGAAGGATGAAGTGGGCTTTGATTCCCCAAAATGTTCATTCTTGTGCTACGTTTCTGCAGAACAAAGCATAGAATTATTAAGTATTAGCAGCTGTACGGAACACAAAAGCACAAAGTCTGACCTGGTTCTCTTCAGTGGAAAAAAAAACCCAGGTGCAAACCCATGAAGCTCACTGAAGTGGGATGTGGACCACGAACAACATCTTGAGGTCTCTGGCAGGATAAAACCAATATTATTTTGAATCACCATTGTATAAATTGTGAAAATGGTGATTCTGCAATTATTTATAGGAAAAATAGTGTATGAGGCAATCTGATTTTTTTATTTATATTTATATATATTTATATTTATATATATTTATATATATTTATATATATATATATATATGTGTGTGTGTGTGTGTGTGTGTGTGTGTGTTGTGTGTGCTGTTTAGCTTCCTTCGGGTATTATCCCACGTCATTGTAGTTCTGTTAAAGTTGTAGCTCATTGTAGTTTGTTAAAGTTGTAGCAACGTTTCCAGCAGAATCTCATCTGCCATCATCAGGCTTCTGTATGGAAGTGTGTCTCACAGTTCCTCTGTTTCAAATTTGAGGCTGGTCTATTCTGATTGGCTATTAACCTGGGTCTGTGTTTCATTGGACTTGGAGTTTGATTGATTGGTGTTTCTGGTTTCTTCTGTCTGTTTTGTGGCTTTGATTGGCTGGCAGCACTCTGTTCTTGTGTTGGAGGCTTTCAATGCAGCTTGGCTTGTGTGAAAGGACGGCTGCTATTCATCAGCAAGCTGGGTTTCACCTGGGTGCCTAGTGGGGGGGTGTTTGAGTTGGAGGCATCAGAGGGAGTCTGTCTGTGCTCAGGTGTTTGTCTGTTTTGTGGTGTGGAGATCGTTCTATTTGAGAGTGCAGGCTTCCAAATGATTGACAGTCTGGTGGAATCATCTCTTCTATTCATGCTGTCAGGTCTTTTTTCAATCTCTATGGCTTCTCTGATGATTCTGTGGCTGGGGTTTTTCTATAGTGGCTAGGGTTTTAGTGCCCTTGAAGTTGATGTTGTGACCTGTGGTTTTCATGTGTTGGACTAGTGAGGAGGTGTGTTCCAGCTTTTTTACTGCATTTTTGTGTTCATCTAGGCGGGTACTTATTCTTCTATTGGTCTGTCCAATGTATGTGGCCGGGCATGATGTACAGGGATATTCGTATATGCCTTGGTTTTCCAGGTCAATTTTGTCTTTGGGGTTCCTCAGGATGGCTGCTATTTTTTTTGTCTGTTTTGAAGGCAGTCTTGATGTGATGCCTGTGTAGTATCTTACTGATTTTATCTGTAGTACCTCTTATGTAGGGCAAGACAGCTGTTCCATAGGTCTGTTGGTCTTCTAGGTCTCTGTTATGTCTTAGTGTATTTTTTGTGGATCAAGCTGGTGATTTTGTTTTTGTGGAAGCCATTGGCTGTCAATACTTCAGTCAGGGTGCATAGTTCAGTCTTTATATGTGTGTTATCTGCCAGGCGTTTTGGTTCTGGTAAT
Source organism: Laticauda laticaudata (assembly GCA_004320025.1). NCBI lineage: Eukaryota > Metazoa > Chordata > Lepidosauria > Squamata > Elapidae > Laticauda > Laticauda laticaudata. The sequence continues at coordinate 17,739 of BHFT01005368.1, forward strand.
TAGTGTTTTCGCCACGGAATTTATCTGTGCTGGGTGGTGGAGGGATTGGGCGTTGAGGTAGCGGTTGGTGTGTGTTTTCTTCTGTTATACGGTGTGTCCCAGTGTGCCATCTGTTCTTTTGTAGATTAGTACATCTTAGGAATGGTAGTTGTTTGTTTATTTCCGTTTCCATGGTGAACTTGATTTTGGGGTGTGTGTTGTTTTAGGTGTGTTAGGAAATTGTTTAGGTTTTTCTTTTCCATGGGGGCCAAATCACAAATGTGTCATCGATGTATCTTAGCCATAGTTTGGGTTTGTGGGTGGCATTAGCCAGGGCTCTGGATTCGAATTCTTCTATGAACAGGTTTGCAATGACGGGTGACAGTGGTGATCCCATAGAGGCTCCTTCAATTTGCTTGTATCTTTGTCTTTGTATATGAAATAGTGTGTTGGTTAGGCAGTGTTCTGTTAGTTCCGCTATGAGGTCTTTAGCTGGTTGGTATTTATTTTTGAATGATTCCAAGAGTTTCTTTTATCGGGACTTGAGTGAATAGTGAAAACCAACGTCGAAACTTACAAGCAGATCTTCTTGTTCTACGTGTAGATCTTTGATTATTTCTAAGAAGTGGTATGAGTTTTGTACATATGAAGCTGCGGTTTCAGCATGGGGCTGTAGTTGTTTTGGCTAAGTATTTAGCTATGGTTTTGTAATGGTGCCCTATGGAGCTGACTGTGGGTCTGAGAGGTATGCCTTCTTTGTGTATTTTTGGGAAGGCCGTATAATTTGGGGCGATCTAGAAGATTTTTCTCTTGGGATGATCGTCTGTTGGATTTTCTTTGCTTATGTGGCTGGTTATAATTTTCTTCTTGGTTAATTTTTCCAGATATGTTGGTTGGGTCTGTGTTTATAGGTTTGGTATGTGGAGTCTTGGAGTAGGTCTGTCAATTTTGTTTCATAGTCTTTTCTGTCCATTACTACTGTGGAATTTCCTTTGTCTGCTGGGAGTATTATTATGCTGTTATCATTTTTCAGGGTTTGTAACGCTGTGAATTCATCTTTTTGCAAATTATTTTTTGGTGTTTCGTTGTGCATAAGATGTGAGTAACTGGTGTCTTATTCTGTCAGCTTCATCTGTATTTAATTTGGTTAGGCTGGATTCTACTGCACATATGGATGGATTCTGTTTTGGGTTTTTTTTGGTGTGCTATGGCATAATTAAATCCTTTGGATAGGACATCTGTTTCTGTTTTGTTGAAGTTCTCTGTTGGAAACATTGTATACTAATTGTTTCAGGTGTTGTGGTGGGTTATTGGGAATTTTCTTGTCATTTTCTAATTTTTTTAGTTTCTTGAGAGTTTATCATTTTTTTGTAAGTGCTTTCAGTTTCAGCTCTCCAAGTTGTAAGTTGTTTAATCCTATCCCAAAGTAGAGGGGTGGATTTTGCCTGCTCAATTCCAGGTGTAGTGCTAGCAAATCTTTGTTTAACTGATCTAATTGGAATCTTTCAACTGTGAAACTTCATTTCTGAGTAGAGCCAATTCTGTTCTTTTTCAGGATACGTTTGGTAGCTGCTGTGTGCTTATGAAATTTTAATTTGAAGCAGGTTGGTGTTATGTTGTTGTCTCTGCAGCTGCATAGGATTTTAAGTCAATAGTATTCCTGCTCTTTTAACTTCCAGTTTCTCTCATAGCTTTTGATCTGGCTGTTTATTTCCTCCCCGTAGAGGTCAGATATTTGTTTTTTTAAGCTCTCGCGGGTACTTACATTTGTGCTGTTTAGCTTCCTTCGGGTATTCATCCCACGTCATTGTAGTTCTGTTAAAGTTGTAGCTCATTGTAGTTTCTGTTAAAGTTGTAGCAAACATTTCAGCAGAATCTCATCTGCCATCATCAAGGCTTCTGTTATGGAAGTGTGTCTCAACAGTTCCTCTGTTTCAAATTTGAGGCTGGTCTATTCTGATTGGCCATTAACCTGGGTCTGTGTTCATTGGACTTGGAGTTTGATTGATTGGTGTTTCTGGTTTCTTCTGTCTGTTTTGTGGCTTTGATTGGCTGCAACACTCTGTTCTTGTGTTGGAGGCTTTCAATGCAGCTTGGCTTCGTGTGAAAGGACCGGCTGCTATTCATCAGCAAGCTGGGTTTCACTCTGGGTGCCTGGTGGGGGGGTGTTTGAGTTGGAGGCATCAGAGGGAGTCTGTCTGTGCTCAGGTGTTTGTCTGTTTTGTGGTGTGGAGAGATTGTTCTATTTGAGAGTGCAGGCTTCCAAATGATGACAGTCTGGTGGAATCATCTCTTCTATTCATGCTGTCAGGTCTTTTTCAATATCTATGGCTTTCTCTGATGATCTGTGGCTGGGGTTTTCTATAGTGGCTAGGGTATATATATATATACCCACACATACTACATACATACATACATACATACATATATACATACATACATACATACATATATATATATATATTAAGCTTTCGCGGTACTTACATGTGTGCTGTTTAGCTTTCCTTCGGGTATTATCCCACGTCAATTGTAGTGCTGTTAAAGTTGTAGCAACGTGTCTGTTAAACACGTAGTGCTGTTAAAGTTGTAGCCCACCAGGCACCAGGTGAAACCTAGCTTCCTAATAGATAATAGCCATCCTTTCACGCAAAGCCAAGCTGCACTAAGCCTCCAAGACAGGAAACACAGTGTTGCCAGCCATACAAAGCCACAAAACAGAACAGAAGAAACCAGAAAACACCAATCAAACAAACTCCAAGATCCAATAAACACAGACCAAGACTCCGCAAAACAATCAGGATGTAGAAGAAACATCCTGGCCAGAAATAGGCTAGCCTCAAATTTAAAACCAATGGCTGTGAGAGGCCTGACCCACATACAACTCCAATACAGAAGCCTGATGATGGCAGATGAGTTTCTGCTTTTTGAAATGTTGCTACAAACTTAAAAAGCACTACAGTGATGTGGGATAATAATACCCGAAGAAGCTGAACAGCACACATATATATATGTTTTCTGAGGTTTTCGCAGGTATTTGTATGTGGATCTTTGGTTATTCGGGTTTTCTCCACGTTAAAATTGGAAGTATCTAGGCAATGTTTCGATGAAAGTCTCATTCATCATCTTCAGGCTTGTTTTTTTCGGCTCTGTTTCCTTCAGAGCCGAAGAAACAAAGCGAACAAGCCTGAAGATGATGAATGAGACTTCATCGAAACATTGCCTAGATACTTCCAATTTTACGCGGGAGAAAACCCAAATAACCAAAAATATACATACATACATACATACATACATACATACATACATACACACACACATATATATATATAGAGAGAGAGAGACATGAAAATATTTATATTTCATATATGACATATAAGTATGTTGATATATAAGGTTATATTATACATTAATTAATAATTTAAGAGTCAATTTGGTTTAATGATAAAAGTGCTGTTCCAGAAACCTGTTCTAGGCCTGCCTGAGGCCAACTTTCTTTCTCAACCCAACTCACAAGATCTATGTAGAGAAACGGGAGAAAAGAGTATAAGGTATATTTCTGCATTGAGTTGATCAAAAATAAATATATAAAAAGTCAGGACAATAAAATAATTTTCTTCCATACCCAAAAACTGTCTATTGTTTCACTAAGAAACCAAGGAGCAGAGCATTAGACATTTACTAACTAAGAATGGAGATATGGTAAGTAGGTTGAAAGAAAAGCCTCTCAATAATATAATCAATAAACGAAGAACAGAATAAAATTATCTGTACCTATCTGTATCTATTGTCTCTTCATTCAATTGATGCATGTCATCTCTTCCCTAGATAGTAGATTCAGCCCACATATATCTTCTTAACATGAAAATTTTGAATGAAAGGCATGTGTAAAATGCCACCCAAATGACTGTAATGATTTTCCTAATAAACATTCCCACATCAGAGGAATCACATCTTGAAATGTCATCACCATCCCATTACTAATGGATATTTGAAGAACATTTGTCATTAACAATGACATAGCAAATAATGTCTTTTTTCAATCAAATTTCAAATTCCTTTAAAAACATGACAGCAGCACTTGTCCCATAGCCGATAACTACATTTTTAAATTAAATTTGTTCTCCACTTATTTTGCAGTGCCATGACTTGGGACTGCTTATAATCCGAGATATAAGAGATGTTATAAGAGATTAAAATAATAATGAAGTGCTCATCTAATCTGTGGTTACAGAGAAAGGTTTGGCAATTGGCAAAGCAGAATGCAATCTCTTACCCTCCATGCATGGCCTTCTTCCAAAGCTGCACACTGTGCTTCTTCTGGATTTTCAATCACTCTTCCAATTTGTCCAGAAAAATCCATTGCTACTAATGAATTTTCAGAAACACTTCTCTGAAAGATGTTTGAAAGGATTATTAAACTAAAAATAAAATCAAAACTGAAATCCTAGAAAAATAACACCTGGGCAGAATACATAAAATAACTGCTGATATGACCGCTATCACTCAATTAAAGGAAAATTTGATGAAACAATTGAAGCAGATATTAAACCATGGGTATGGAAACTATGGTTTCCAATGGCCCCAACACCATGTCATGGTGAGGTATGTTGGGTCCTTGTAATTCAGAACAGAATTGAGTCCAACTTAATTTAAAATAAATTTCAAAGGACAACAAATAGAACAGTGTTTCTCAATCTCAGAACTTAGTTATGTGGACTTTTAATTCTCAAAATTCTCTAGCCAAATACACTGAAATGAAACCCTTTCCTCTCTGACAAAACACAATAAAATTCTGAGATAAATAGCAGAGTAGAACTTCTAGCGATTTCATTTATTGGTATATAACTGAGTAGTAGTTAGTATTTACATTACAACCCCATGCTTTAGTGAATTTTGCATATTATTCCATTTGACTACTTAGTGATATTCTTTTTTTACTTTTTTGGTTTCCTTATGATTAAAATTACTAAGAGTGCAATTTTCATTCTGACTCTATAAGAATGAAGAGAGTGTTTCTCAACCTGGGCAATGTTATGATGAGTGAATTTCAATTTCATGCTGGCTGAGGAGCACTGGGAATCGATATCCAGACATTCTGAAATCCACACATCCTAATATTGCCACGGTTGAGGAAAAAATGGTGTAGGAAATGTCAAGTCTGGGTAGTTAAAAGCTAGTTTCTATCATTCAATGAGCTATTTCAACTCCTGGTTATATATTAGAGCTACTTGAACTCCTGGTTATATATTAGACGAATAATCCTCTGTACTTAAATTAGCTTACCGCAGGAGTGGCAAAGTGAGGAAGCAGATTGTTCCTCTGTTGTGGAATTCTGTAATTTTGGTACAGCAACATCCCATACTGAAAAGTTGAATAAAGAAAAATTCATATTGTGATGATGATGATGATGATGATTATTATTATTATTATTATTATTAGCTTGGGTTGGCTTGGCTTAAATAACAGACTTTGGCTTAAGAATTTTGTTCCACTTTCATTTTCTTCTGAGGAAGGCAACTGCAGTAAAAGAATAACCCCTCTATTTCTACAGAGGTAGCAGAGTAGAGCATTCATGCTGAAATTTGCAGTATTTTACACTGAATACATAGATCATTCTAGCATAGAAAAAACACCCTACTATATTTATTAGATTTATAGAATTTAAACAGTGAGGCATATAACAAAATAAATAACTACAAACAAAAACAAGTATATAGTTTTTTAAAAATACCCACTATCTAAAATACAACATGGCTACAAACATAATAACAACCAAAAGAGACTCCATTCAGTTAGAACCAAACGCTTGAATATTCTCAATTATTCTCTTTTGTGTCAGTGTATGAAGTTCATAAATTGGAATAGACATAGTAACAGGTCAGCCAATGAGAACTGTTTGGTGACTAAGAAACAGCACCTGTTGTGAGCCAGACAGCTTGGAGATTGGGCGTGGCTTAGGGTTACTGGTCTGTATATAAGAGTCAGTTTGTCCTTGGATCTTTGCTCCTCTGTATGATATTGCTTCTGTGTTTATATTGCTTCTGTGATTATTGATTCTGTACTTCTGGGTTCTGAGTTCTGGTTCTGGCTTCTGCTGTGTGGTATTGTATATAATTAAGGGCCGGTCCCACTGGTCGAGGGACGCAAAACGTATGCATAAAGGACACAGCGGATGAGCGAAATTTCGGGGGTGGCTCCATCCATTGTCATCCGCTCCAAAAAGTGGCAAAAATTTGGATAACAGAACGGAAAAGAACAGACGTGGGTAGTATGTAGCAGGGGATGTTAAATGATGTTCATAGGAAGCCTAGTGGATGAAAGCGGATGGAAGCAGATGAACTCTGAAGGGGTTCCGGGGGATAATTTTGAAGCAGACGCATAGCAGATGAAGCGGATGCATCACGTACGCTAAAGGAAGAATGGGGATGCCACGCGGATGTATATTGGATGCAAACCATTCACTGCGCATCCTTTCTATTTCCATGTACTAATGCTGTGTAGAGTTTTCCGTGTACCTTTTGTTTCCTCCCTCTTTCTGTTTTCAGCTGCAGCGGATGTGTGAGTTGCGAGGATGCCAGAGGATGCAGAAGGGATACAGCGGATGTTTAACGAATGATAAATAGAATTAGAACGTTTGTTGCTCGTATGTCGCCAGATTACATCGTACACAGCGGAAAGTTCATCCGTTCACAAAGTTTTGTGCAGCTCAAAACTTCTTGGCGGATGAAATTCGCAGTGTATGGATGCTCAACGATAGAGCGTATGAACACGTATGCAGTGAGTACACAACGATGCATAGCGTTTTCCAATGGATGGCAAGCTTTTTTTTACATTTTACATCCTCTTTGCATCCGTAAGTGCAGTGGGACCGGGCCTTTAATAAGTTTCTTATATAAATGAATCATGCTGAATTATTTACATGTGTGCTGATTAGATTGCTGCAAACTCTAACATTTTGTTTCCAGCTCTTGTCTTTTGTTTAAAAGATTTGCAGTTCCAAAATTAAATCAATCAGTTGAATGGCTTGCCATGAGAAGTTATAGATGCTCTGTCAGCAGAGGCTTTTAAGAAGAGACTGGAGAGCCATTTTTCTGGGTTGGTATAGGGCAAGTGTCGGCAACCCACAGCTCCGAAACTACATGCAGATCTTTGGGCCCTCTGCTACGGCTCCCTGTCCCATAAATGGCTGGCCCCACCCCTCATGCTCCCCTCCCTCGCCTGGCCTCAGAAGGTAAGGGTGATGGCAGGGGATGGAGAAGTGGCCAGGGCTGATTCTCCAGCACCTCACTCTTGCTGGAGCTTCTTCCGGCCCTTGTTAGTGCTGGACATACTTTGGTTGCTTTGCATGGGGAAACACGCAATCTGCTCTCCACCCCGAGACACTTCTTGGATGAAAAGAGAAACATTTTCTTTTTCTTTGTCAAGGAAATACAGTCCAATTCCTTTTTGAAAAAGTACATTTGAGACAACTATGGCCTAGATAACTGAGAATCTCCACAGACATTTTGTGACAAATATTTTTCTTTTCACTCTGTTAGGCCTTTTAATGTATTATTTAAATTTAAATTTTTCCCCTGAGCAGATCATTTGTCAATTAACAAGGACAATTTCAGTGCTAAAACTCTGAAATTTGATTGAAACAGTTCTGGAGAATAAACTTCAATGCACAAAACTTGCTGTCCACTACTTTCATAAATATTTTGACCAAAATGGGAATACGTATAATAGAGCAACTGCTCTGAACTATCTCTAGATCTTTAGAACCCACACTAACCTTTTGATGCCATTCTACACTGAAGCATCTTGCATCCCCTAAATTGATTGAATAAACTCCCTTTGCTTGATCTACAGCAAGGATGGTTCTTCAATGATATATACAGCTTGGAAATTGTTCCTGGAAATTGTTCGTTCTTGTTCCAGTTGTTTTGTAACTATTATTTATAATTCTACCAGTTTCACTTCTATCATCCTTATTTTAGAATAAGGGAACTTCATTTGATCTAACCCCTGGATTTTTCCTACCTGCCGGCCCTTTATTGCAAAGATAATAATTTATTAAATCTAAATAAATAAATAAAATGGTTTCTTAAAAAGAACCTCAATTCACACACAGGCTACTGTAAATATGAACTAGCCTCATCATTATTCAGTACCTTGAGCAATCTAAAGGCAGTCATCCAACATGTTCTGCTTTGTTCATCCTCAGCACACAGCAATCTTAATTCTTTAATTTCATTCCTTATTCTGTTGGGCTAAAGAAGAAACAACAAAATATTAATTCTGTCTTTCATCCAAGGCATTATCTCCTTTTTAAAAAAAAAATCCAGGGAAAATCTGAAAGAACAACAGGTAGTCTAATGAATTTACTGCTTTGGTAAAAATGTGAAATTATGTCAATTTAATAGCTAATAACTGCCTGCCACACTCATTTGACAAGAGTCAATTTTGAATTGTTTTTCTCTATCTATAATAGAATTTAGCATAAAATTAAAATAAATTATTTCAAATATGATATAAAAAATCTGTAAAATTTAATATCATAAACCACAAATCTTGTAAAATTCAAAGCTGTTACCTTTATACAAAAGCCATAGTCAGTCGGTGCACTGTACATTTTTTTGCATGCTATTAATGAAAAGATATTGCTGTCTTCAAGATCAGCTAACAATTGCAGGTGTCTTGGTTCCTGGGAAAATAGAGTTGTAATAATTAAACAAAAGTATTAAACCATTATTTTATATTATCTGAAAATAAAAGGAAGAACCACTAAAGGGCAATAAAAGCACATGAAAAATTTCTTAACTATTACCTCTAGCAGTAACAAATTTGATCAGTAATACTATCTTCCAGATATTCAAAATCCTAGTATGTGCTTAAAGACATAGTATTTCTTCTATATCAAATGGTAAAATTCCTATCAAATACTTTTAAAAATTGACTAATCCCACACAATTTCAATTTATATTTGGGAACACTTTTTTTCTGATTAACTTTTTAGATCATTCAATCATGCTCCTCTACAAACCTCTTCAAGGTTTCAGGGATGACTTCAAACCGATGGCAAATGGGAGGAAGGTAAGCTTCATTAAAAAATGCTCATCTTTTAATAAAAAGACAATGGCAAGATCAGTTTAATAATGTTTCAGATCTTCTTATGGGTTTGCTCTGTCGTATTTCTGCAGATACTTTGTATTTCCATGCTGTTTTGCTCTTATAAACCTATTTCTTTAAATAACTTCCAAGCCTATTTTGAATCATAGAATCATATGGTTGAAAAGGACTCTGGAGGACTTCTAATCCTAAAGCAGGAATTCTTATTCTATCCTGACAAATGCCTGTTCAATCTTTTCTTGAAGACCTCCAATAATGGAGCACCCTCAATTCCAGGAATCAAATTGATGTTGACCTTTATTCTACTTTAACTGCCTTTTAAACTAGTCTTTCTGAGATAGAAAATTTGTTTGAATTATCTCACGTACACCTCCTATACATGAAAGACAAATATGCTGCATATTACCCAGAATTCAAAATGTCATATACACTATCTGATTGGAATCGTATAACACATATGAAGTTTTTAAATATTTGGAATTGGTCATTTTGTGAAGGTATTTTTTTTAATTTGCAACTGAGAATGCTCAAAGAGACACTGCTATTTTCTTGTGCAAAGGGAAAGACAATACAGATGATCAGCCACAGAACTTTTCATGTGAAGTTATATCTCAATAATGGTACTCAATGTTGTAATTATAAAGATCACAACTCATTAGAAGGATCTAATCTAAACCTCAAGAACCCCTTTACTGGCATTAAATTATGCTCCAAAACTAAGCTTACAATGAAATCCAGAGCACAGAGTAATTGAAATTTATACTCTAACATATTACTGACAATGATATCAGTGCCTTCAAAGTCTATTGGTTATCTTTATTAAACTAGTCTAACTAACAAGTACCTTTGAAGACCCTTTTGTAGAGCAATAAAGTCCAGATTTCCTCAGACAACCATACAGCTTCTTCCATGATTTTCTTCCCAATTCTTTCACATGTAAAAACCCCTGAATTTCTGGACAACTATTTGAATTTAAAAATTTCTGTTGAAGATAAATGGAAATGTTGAATTCTACAATTACAAAGAAATAGGTACATGCAAGAGCTATTACTTACTAACTGGTTATTGTACGAGTGCAAATATTCATGCTGAAATGTTTTTAAAAATTATGCCACTTAACATGACTACCATGACTACTTCAACAGAGAAGAGGTTTTTCAATTGATTTCCCCAGCAAAATACTATCATATAATAAATAATTCTAAAATCTACTGATAATAAAATCACCATATTATAATCAGTAGCTACTTGGGTTGTAAGTATAGGGGCATAATACCATTCCAGAGATGGCCAATGACATAACTCCCTAGAATGGAAACAATAGTAGCAAGTTGTTATTCTATAATGAGCAAATCTATATAATCTATGTTAATCCCATTTCTTCCTCATTTTCTTTTTTTAAAGCAACAAACATGTTGACAAGGCATGTACTGTTCATACATCATTAGCTTCCCCAGCCTTATGTCTACAAGTATTACTAATATTTAATCTCCAAAATATCTAATACACAAATAAAACTGTCTAGAAATTCTGAGAGTTCTATACCTTGGCAGAACCAGACTTGAAAAAGCTAAACTTTGCTAGGGTTCACAAAAAACATTTCCACAGGGTTACTGAGAACCAGTTTGATGTAGTGATCAGGCATCTGATTAGAATCTGAAATATCATGAGTTCTAATCCCACTTTGGGCACCTACAGTGGGTGACTTTGGACCAGTTACTTTTCTCAACCATAAGAAGGAGGCAATGGCAAATCACTTCCAACAGACCTGGAAAAAAACCCTCCACCTCCGAAAACTGGACACCATTGAGCGCACGTGCACACACGCACACACACATACATATGAGCCACTTTTAAGACATGAGGCTAGAAATTGGGAAACTGTGAGTTCTAATCCTGCCTTAGGCACCAATTCAGCTGGTAACCTTGTGCCACTTACTCTCTCTCATAGCCTTGGAAGGGAGGCAATAGCAAACCACTTCTGAAACTAGAACTAAAAGTGGATGCCAGGAGACACCAAAAATACAGAGGACAGAATATTAAACATATATAATAGAGCAAATATTTAATTATTTTGTAATTTGTAAATTGTAAAAAAAAAAGTACATATACATTCATATATACATACATACCCATTTTATCTATACTTTTACCAATTTTTTCCCCAGGAAAACATTATTTTACATAATTTATATAATTTCTTCTTATAGAATTTCTTCTTTTAGAATTCATTCTGGGAATGAATTAAAGATATGATAATTGTATCTTTTTAATTGAAATTTTATGAGCTGAAATGTGGTTTATTCTTCTTTGCAAAGTCTTAGACTTAGAGAAAAGAGTAACATCTCACAATTAAAAGTAGCTTTCAACAACATTTTCCTTTTACTCTTTTTTCCAATGGATATGTCCTGCTTTAACAACTTTACTTTGAATGAGATGGCACTGTTTCTGAAGAAGAAGGTTCATTGTCAGGAAAAGGTTTCACCCTGATTCTTTGGTGTACCAAATTGCCTTCATTTCTAGCCAAGCATTACTCCTGCACATATTACTTCACAGCTAGATTAATGCAATTTGTTTTATGCAAGGCTACTCTTGAAGACAATTTAGAATTTATAGCTGGTACAAAAAAATGCAGATATATAATACTAACTAGTTGACACCTATATAGTGTCATATGATCCTAACTGGGTACATGAAAAGAGTCTCCTTGAAAAGTACAATTAAAATGAAACCTTCAGTAGTCAGCCATACCCCAGTTAACACTGGAAATACTACCAGTGGCAAATTCTTCCACTGGTAAAGTCAAATTAAAGTGTTTTTCTTTGTATCTTCTGTAAGAAAAATAATATTTGGCCACAAATTGTACATTGAAAAGCCATAAAGTATTTTAAATCAAAATTCAGAAAGGTATTTCAAAGCTTGTGCTATAATAATTTAAACTCAACACTATGCTAGTTCAGTGCTTGCCTATAGTCTTAATATACGCCTTTTAACCAATCTATTCTGTCATGTACTTATTAATGTATTTGTTATCTCCTTTGCTCAATTGGAAGACAACTGCATTCTCTTAAAGGCTTACCTGTAAAAGTTGTGATTGTGGAATAGAACCATTTGATTGCTGACACCAAGCAATCATCTGTTCTGGAAAAAAATTCTGGAGCAGAGAGAAACAGAAATATCTGTTAGCAATAATTTGCTGTTAACATACATTTAGCACATAATTCTAGATATTAACTTTTTCTGAGTTATTTTTATTGTTTGATATATACTTTGCCATTGTATTCTAATAAGCACTCAAAACAGCTAATATAGATGTATCTTTTCAATCATAGCAGCATGGTCTATTTGTACATATCTTTCTTCTTACTTTTATTTTTAATTGTATCAAGTCATATATTTATTTTGGGGATAATAATAAATATGTTAAACCTTCCTGGTTGCCGCCTTAGCTTTAGATCCTCCAACTACATCTTTTCCATCAAACACATTTGAAAAACTATTTATTGATAAAAAGTGCAATACATATCTTTCTAAAAATAAGCTGTCTAGTTGAAACTAAACTGAACAAGCCATATCTTGGGTATCACGAAAATGGTTTTGAAACGCATCACCAGAGCAATAACATAGGTTGAGTCATGATGTACATATTTAATACCACGAGAGAATCTTCAACAGACACTGTAATCATATGCAAATGGGATGATTTAGATACAGATTAAGTCAATTTGCTTTCTACTTTTGAAGTACAGTAATAAGTTACTGGGTAATTTTTAAGGATGAGATACTATTTCTTTTTATTTTATTAAGGGAAATTTTATTGCATCTTTTAACAGATACTTCATTCACTATGAACCATATATTCTTAAATGTCTGGTGCAACTATTTAAATTTCTTGCATAGCTGTCTATGCAAGAAATTTAAATATATACAATTTAATATATTTATATTGTATATACAATATATACAGTATATTCTAATTGCTAAGGTTCTTTAAATGTTCCTAGCCATTATTAACTAAACTCAAATAGAAACCTCCAGACGTACAATGTAAGAATATACAGCTCTATAAAATAGTAATTATCTCTTCTCCAAATGGATACTTGTTGGTAAGACTGGCTTATAGTTAATATATCAACTGAAGACAAAGGGTTTTTGCAAAAAATGGGAAGTAATTATCTTTCCATACAGTAAAAAAGAATTGTTATATTGTTTTCTACTGAGAATTATTCCAATACTATTATTCCAATAGTAAGATTATTTCATATTAGTGCCATAATATTTATAAGAGTTGATACTGCATAGTTTACAAAAGGAAAGCAAATCTTTTTTTAGGTTAACAAATTGCAACTACATAAAGGGAAATTATAGAATGCTCACCACAGGATTCTTAAAGAATTCATATTTTGCATAGTTCTTCCTGAATAAAAATTTACTTTCATTTCCCATGGTAGACTCAACTTGGACAATCAGTTCATGATCTTCCAGACATCTCTCTATAGACAGAAGATAAAACAGATATTTTTCATTATCTTCTACAGATTCCTTTCCAGATATACCATATTTTTCGGTGTATAAGATGCACCCCCCCCCAAAAAAAAGTGGGTGGAAAAGTCTGTGTGTCTTATAGGGCTAATGTTGCTGAAGCCTCACCCACTCACTGTCACTCAGATTTTGACCTCTGTTTCCCAGCAATTTACCTCCTACAAACAGCCTCGTCAGCTTCAGCACTGCTTAATTTAGCACGAGCAGCTGATTGATGGTTGGATCGACCTACCAGAATACGATCAGATGTTCCAGGCTGCAGGGGTCACCATCACCTATTGCCACCTCCAAACACCCCATTTTCAGCCTCCACGTGCCCCGTTTTCGGTCTCCACACTCCTCATTTTCAGCCCATTCCAGGTGGCAATCCCCACCACCTGGAATGGGCCAAAAACAGGATGTGTGGAGGCTGAAAATGGGGTGTGTGGAGGCGACGATAGGCAATGGTGATCCCTGCAGCCTGGAACAGCTGATTGTTGATATGCACAGAGGCAGATACAACCACCAAACAGCTGCTAGTGTTAAATCAGGCTGTGCTGAAGCTGACCAGGCTGTTTGCTGTTTGCTGCAAGAAGGCAAATTGCTGGGAGGCAGAGGCAGATTTTTTTTCTTGTTTTCCTTCCCAAAAGCCTTATAGTTCAGAGCATCTTATAGTCTGAAAAATACAGCAATATATATTGGAATATATATTGGAATATATAAATACATAGAATATAGGATAACAGGGTTAGAACAGGCCTTGGAGGTCCTCTAATCTAACCCCATCCTGAAACAAAGACCCTTTCCTATTCTGGACAAATGGTTATCCAATCTCTTTTTCAGAACCTCCAATGATGAAGCATCCACAACTTCTAGAGGTAAACCATCCCACTGATCAATTGTTCTCATTGTCAATAAATTTCTCCTTAGTTCTAGGTTGGATCACTTGTTAATGATCTTCCACCTGTTACTTCTTGTCCTACCCTCAGGTGCTTTGGAGAATAGATCATTCCTTTTTCTCTGTGACAGCTTCAAATATTACAACACTATCAAGTCTACCCCAGTCCTTCTCTTTGTTAGACCAGACATACCTCCATACTACAACCATTCATTGTATGGTTTATCCTCTAAACCAGGAGTGTCAAACTCATGTTGTCAGAACAGTATCACGTGACATGTTGGGATTTTTTTTCCCTTTGCTAAACTGGACATGGGAGTGGCCAGTGTGTAGCAACCCTACTCTAGACCCTTATCAGCTTTGTTGCTGTTCTCTGTAGTCTTTCTAGAATCTCAGCAATTTTTCATATTGTGTTGACCAGAACTGGACACAGTATTCCAAGTGTGATTTCACCAGTACAGTATAAAGTGGTATTAATACTTCATATGATCTTGACACTATCCCTCTGTTGATGCAGCCAAGAACTGCATTGGTTTTTTGACAGCTGCAGCACACTCATATTTATGGATAAGTCCCCACTAGGACACCTAGTTTCTCAAGTCATTTCTGCTGAGTCCTGTACCACCTATTCTATACAACTGCATTTGGTTTTTCTTGCCTTAATTGAAGGCTTTACTTTTCTAACGACTAAATTTATTTTTGTTGGATAGGGCCCAGAGTACCAGTCTACCAAGACCCTTCTGTATCTTGAGTCTATCTCCCTATCTATCCTCCTTCTATTTTCCCATCTATCTGTCTGCCTATCTATCTACCTACCTACCTACCTATCTATCTATCATTAGCAATTCTCCCAGCTTCGTGTTGCCAGGAAATCTGATATATTTTCCTTCCATCCCCTTTCTTCCATTCTCATCATTTATGAAGATGTCAAAGAGTACTGGGCCTAAGACAGAGCCTTGGGGTACCATTTTGCATTCTTCCCTTCATTTAGAGGTGGTTCCATTGAAAAATTACATCTTGAGGACAGTTACTTTACTTTATTGTCATTGCACTTCGTACAATGAAATTAAATACCATCTTCAGTGTACAATTTATGACTATGAAAATAAACACAAACACACATCCCTCATACTCCACCCATTGAATTAAAAATCCCTGATATTGCATTAATATTGCACTATACAGTAGAATTCAACAGAGTTACTGCCCTGGGATAGAAGCTGTTTTTCAGCCTATTTTTCATTGTTTTTATTATCCTGTACCATCTGCCAGATGGTAGTAGTTCAAAAAAAGGGTGTCCAGGATGAGCTGGATCTTTGAGAATGTTTTGAACTTTCTTAAGGCAGCAGGAGTTATAAAGTGATTCCAAAGAGGGGAGAGGGCAACCAATGAACTTCTGGGCAATGATGTTAAACCACTGGAGTGCTATCCTATCTGCTACTGTGCAACTGGCAAACCATATAGAAGTGCAGTAAGTTAAGATACTCTCTATGGTGCAGCGGTAGAAGGTCAACAGCAGTTTTTCATTCAGTTGTTTTTTTCTGAGAAGTCTCAGGTAGTATAATCTCTGCTGGGCCCTTTTGACCAATGCTGCAATGTGAGCACCCCAAATCAGGTCCTTCTTTATGGTAACACCCAGAAACTTAAAACTGGCCACTTGCTCCACTCAGTTTCCATTGATAAGCTAGGCTGGATGTCTGAACTCTTGATCAGCAAGTTGAATCCATCTGTGGTAATGCTATCTATCCCATATTGTGGTCTACTTTGTCAAACACCTTTTTGAAGTCTAAGTAAATTATGCCTACAGCATTTCCCTGATCCACTGCTTTAGTCACTTTGTCAAAGAGGGCAATAAGTTTGTTTAGCATGATCTGTTTTTAACAAACCCATGTTACTTCAAGTAATCAATTTGATTATTTCTAGCTAAAAAGCTACTGCTTGGCTATCTTTTCCAGGATTTTCCCAGATATTGATATCAGACTGATTGTATTTTCCTAGAACTATAAAAAAAATAGTACATTCTCAATTGTTTTGAGCCGTTGCAAAGCAGTTTCTTGGTTTTAACAGTATTTCTAATTCTAAATTAGTGGTCTTTATGTGCCTTTTTCTTTTAAAATTTTAAAAAGATTCAGAAATGTTTTAAAAAGAAATTGAAGAAAAAAAATCTCTCAGCTCATAGTTATAGTAAAAGGATATATACAAATAGTAAGTTCTCAATTGGTTTAAGAAGTGCCAAAGCAGAATCTAGTTTTTAATAGTATTTTTTAATATTGTCTAATTTAGATTTGGATCACTTTAAAAAGATTTTAAAAACCTGAAAGATTTAGATTTTTTAAAAAAAATCTATTTAAATATTTTTTTTAGTCTTTGGATTTTTTTTCTTTTAAAGGTTTAATAATTCTAAAAATTAAAGAACTTATTTTTAAAAATAATGAAATGTAATTTAAAATTTATTTATTTATTTATAAAATTGGGTTTATGAAGGGTTTCATTTTTAACAATATTTGAATTCCTTCCATCCTTTGGAAATTGATCTTTTGCTCTCTCTTTGAGACTAATGTGTAATAATACTTTGAAAAATTAATCCTCTGCTCCCCCTTGTGGCTAGTCTTAAAATAAAACAACTTGTAAGCCACAAAAGAAAAAAATGCAAAAAAAAAGTTACTGGAAGAGTGTAAAAAAATAATAAATTGTCCTTCTATTCTCCTTCCTGCATTGCCAACCTCCTTCTCAATTTCTTCTCTCAGTTGTTTCACTAATTTATTTTAGCTTTCGCATTGTGGTGCTTTTTACTGTACCAATGTGGTTGCTGCCATTTTCAGCCATAGCATTTCACATCCCACTGCCATCCTTCTTCTTCCTTTGCTTTTTTAATTCTACTTTTCCTCCTCCTTCTTCTCTACTCTAAGAGCTTTGTTGCATCCACTGGCACAGTGGTGGGTTTCAAAGTAGTTTACCATCGGTTCAGTGGGTGTGGCTTTGCGCACATGCACACACTTTATGCTTCAAAAGCAGGGAATAAAGGTCAGTATGGAAGCCCAACAGCAGCTCATAAGAGAAAACTGGTTCGGTCTTTGCTGATCTTTGGCACTACCAGTAGCCAGAACCACTGCACTGGCACTGCTGCTACCGGTGAGCTGCTGCCACTGTTGGCTATTGTTGCCAACACTATTGCTGCTTGAGCCTGCTGCCACTGTTGCCAACTGTGGCCACTGATTGTGTCCAACACTGATAGTATTGATTGTACTTACTGCCATCTTTGCACCCATCTTCCTTTTCCTTTCCTTCTCCCCTCTTCCTTTTTTTCTCTTTCTTTTGATTCTTTAATTTTTTTTTGAAGTTTACTTCTACTTATTCTCCTTCTCCTCTTCTGAAGAACTGTACTATGCTACTGCTTTCTTCCACTGTGCAACATTTCTCCAGCTCCACTTCTTTTCCTTCCTTCTCCCTCATTTACTTTTTTAATTTTACTTAACTTTGCTTGAACTTTAACTCTATTCCTTCTCCACCTCTTTCTCCCATGGTGGGCTGTTGTTTTTATCTGCTGTGATGGAATGCTGTTTCCATTATCACCATCTTCACTCATATGATAGAACACTCATATAACATATTCCAAGTGTGTGTGTGTATCATTCAAGTCCTGATTACTGCCTAGACTAGTCCCTGCAGTTTTCTTGACTTCAAAAATAGCTTGCCATGACCTTCTTCATAAGGCTCAGAAAACATGACTGGCCCAAGATCACCTAGTTGGCTTTGTGCCTAAATTGGGACCAAAACTCATGGTCTCCTAGTTTCCAGCCAAGTCTCTTAATACTGCACCAAACTGACTTTATATTCCAAAACTTACAAGCTCAAGTTGAATTGTAGAGTCCTTGGAGCTAGAAGCACTAGAAGACAGTGAGGTTTGCTCTAAGTTTATACAGGCAGTCTCAATTTACAACCATTCATTTAGTGACCATTCAAACTTACAATGGCATTAAAAAGCCACTCATCACCTTTTGCGACCTTCTAACAAGCAACACACTTTCACACTTACATTTTTCACACTTACAACCAGCAGCAACCCATGGTCACATGATCAAAACTCAAACACTTGGCAATTGGCTCATATTTATGATAGCTGCAGTGTTCCAAGGTCATGTGATCACCTTTTGCAACCTTCTAACAAGCAAGATCAATGGGGAAACCAGATTCACTTAACAACCATGTTATTAACTTAACTGCCACAAGAGATGGGATAAAACTCACTTACCAAATGACTCATTTAGCAACAGAAAATTTGGGTTCAATTGTGGTGATAAGTCAAGGACTACTAAATATATTAATTTGCCCTATCAGTGTGGTTGGCTGAAGACAATTACAGTGATCCCTGATTACAACAGTTCACTTAGCGACCATTCAAAGTTACAATGTAACTCCTCCCCAAATACCTAAGACATGGTCCCAAGGTTACAAATGTTGCAGCACCACAGCAGTTGTTCACATTTACAAACGACCGCAACACTCACCCTGCCTATTCCCTCCATCCCACCCAGCCCATCAGGTCTCCACAGGCAGGCCAGTGAAGACTCACTTGCCTTTCGAAGATCTAGCAAGCTCCACCCTCTGTTTCTTTGCCTGCTGTGGCCAGCGATAAGAGCAGAGTGAGTGTAGGACCAGTGTGCCCTCCTCAGCTTCTCTGACTCACTGAGGTTGCCTCAGTGGCTGGCAGCCTCAGTGAGTCTCCTCCAAAGGCTTCCAATCTCAGCACAGAAAAGCATTTGCATGCTGATGGGAGATTTTGGGCAGCAAAATCATATTGCTTCTGGTCTCTCACTGGCGTGCAAACAATTTTCACATGCAAATTGGAAGCTTCTGAGTTTGATCTTGTGGGACTTCAGGCACCCATTCTCTGCAACAGCAGAGATAGGTTGGAGAGGAGACAGCTTGATAGATCTTCTAAAGATGAGTCTTCACAGGCCTGCCTATGGAGATCCAATGTAGCAGGATGTGGGGGGGAAGCAATTATGGGGAGAATGAGGTATCTCAGTGGGTCAGGGAAGGCCTTAAGTAGTCTTAAGTAGGTGACCTCTTCCATCACTAGTTCTCCCCCATGATCTTCCCCACCTGGAGATACCTCATATACACTTAACAACCCGCACATTCAATTAGTGAATGCGTGGGCGAAAGAAAGGAGTAATCACGGTCGAGTTATGTGATTCACTCCTATGAATCCTCAGGTTACAAATGTAATTGGCAAGCTCCATTACATTTGTAACTTGAAGACTACCTGTATATTGTCAGTGAGATATATATATATATAATAATCAGCAGCATATAATTATCAAGCAATATTGAGATGTCTGAGGAATAGTGGTAAATAAAACACTAAGACTAGGGTTTAATGAATTCTATTTAACATTCCTACGTTTATTTAAACTAGTATTATGCCTTACCGGGTATCTAAGCAACCTGTATAGAAGAGCAAACTAAATGCAAATAGGTTAAGAAACAGTCATGTCAAAAAGTTTACAATAAACACATACCATTAATGTACAAATGGCTGCCACTAGCAGAAATCACCATATCCTCTGAACCTGGATGAATAGGGTATTTTTCTCCATTATACCAACATTGGTATAATGTTGTTTGTTAATAATTCCTTTTTATTTCAGGTCCTTTCCCACAATCAATTCCCAGTAAGAAAAAAAAAAGAAAAGTGGAGGCATGGTTAGATGTATTTTACTGAGACAAAGGTCATGTATACCAAACTTGCCCTTCCCTTCCTCTCTCAACATTCAGTCAAGCCAAGATCCTTGCTTTTTTCCTTCTCTTCTTTCCTCCCTCTTTGAACTAATTCCTACAGAGTAATCATGTTTCAGTGCATGCATAAATTAAAAGAGCTCCTCTTTGTTCATTCCATGGACCATAATCTTTGGAACATAAATCCTTTAGAAACAAGAAAAAATAAAAATAAACAAAAAAAAAGTAAAGAGTTACTTCCAAACTGTGTTTCTAATGTTTCAGGTTGCATGGATAATGGAAATGTGAGAGTAGACACTAAAATATTGCAGGCTATGTTACCCTACTAGTTGAAGTTTCAAAATATTGCAGGCTATGTTACCCTACTAATGGTTTGACATTTCCTATAAGTTTAGCTCCATTGATATTAAAAGGTAAATTTCAAAGTGGATATAAACAAGCTTTTTACAACAAGCTCTCCCACTAGGATTTCCCCCCACTTATTATTTTTTGGATTATGAGCAAAAAGACTCACACTTAAGCAACATCTATTTGACACAGACTGACACTTGGATGCTGGTAATAAAACTCAAGTTTCTATGGCAGATAGCATAAGATACATTAGCTATCTATTTTATACAACTTAACATTTCTCTTGCACCAGCTATGTATCTTCCAAGTAATCAACCAATGGAATAGCTTGTCTCCAGAAGTTGTGGGTGCTCCATCACTGGAGGCTTTCAGAAAGAGATTAGACAACCATTTGTCTGAAACAATACCAGGTCTCCTGCTTGAGCAGTGAGTTGCACTAGAAGATCTCCAGGATCTCTTCCAACACTATTATGCTATGGTCTATGTTCAAAATTAGCAGAGAACATTGGATATCACAATTATGTGACTGCAGCTTACTATGTGGCTTACATATTTTAAAAAATATTCAAAAATTAGACTCAAAACTTCTATTATACTAACCTATGTTAATCCATGTGTGTCTAAACACCAAAAAAAATAAACATTGTAATGTATCTCTGAAAATAAAGTTGTTGGGTAATCTTGAGTAGGGTGGTTCTCACTTAATGATGATAATTGGGAACAGCAACTGTTGTATGGTCATAAAATATAATATCATGTGACTACACTGACTTACAATGATCATGTTATTTGAATCTTGCACAGTTGCAACATCCTATGGTCATATGATCCCCATTTGTAACCTGCAAGTTTTCCCATTGACTTTGCTTTTCCCAAGCTGGTCGTGAAGGTTGCAAATGACAACCAATGACAGTGGGATTTTGCGAATGATGTTATTAAAAACAGATTTCGAAACTCCTAAATGGCAGACATGTCACTGCAGAGAAGATTCAACAAACTACAACTGAGGGTCTATCCACTAAAGAGAGAAGACGGCAAGGAAGTAACAGGCAACGAGAGAAAGCAGAACTGCTTAACTCATTCTTTGCCTCTTGTCTTCACGCAAAAAGAAACTGTAGCTCAACCCACCAAAAACATAACTGTAAAAGACAGACCAGAAATAAAAGTTAAACATAAGCAAAAAATAGTCAGAGCAAAACCCTGTCTCTGTCTTGATGAAAATTTAATTATCGAGGCCTAATGGATTACATCTCAGAGTTTTTAAAGGAGCTGGCAGAGGTCATCTCAGAACACTTGCTCCATGGTCTTTCAAAATCCTGGAGCCACCGGGGAAAGCTACCAGAGCAGCTGGAAAGAGCTGATGTGGTTCTCATCTTCAAAAAAGGAAAAAACAGACTCAGGGAAACTATAAGCCGAACATTCAATACCAGGTAGATACTGGAAGGAAAATAAAATAAAAAAAAAACTAAGATCCCTGGGGCCCCCCCCAAACATCTTGAACAAGTTAAGTAAGAAACTGCAGTCAGGCTACAGGTTTGTTAAAAAACAGATCATGCCAAATCAATCTTATATCACATTCTTCACACAGTGACGAAATTTAGTAGAACCAGCAAAATACTGTGGACATATAATATTTACTATTTTCATCAATAGGCATTCGAACAAGTAAACCATAACCTACTTCTTGGCAGTTAGAAAAAAAGCTGGAATAGATATGCAACCATCACATAGATGGGACTCAACACTGGCTGACAAACAGTATCAATGAGTAAGTCCTAATTAATGCTGGCGTCTAGTCTACAGGAGGAAAGTAAGAGAGTGCCTTACAGGTTCTGGTCTTCTAGCCTACTCTTCAATACTACGTGTCATATAATGATTTGTCAGTATGATGTGAAAATTAATGAAGGAGAACTTACCAATCCTCTGCGCCAGATTAATACTATTCAGCTTGGCCCATGGTACATAAGCTAACGACCAAAGAAGATTAGGCTTCAAGATCCAGATGGATCTTGACAGACTACAAACCTGGGTCGTGTTCTAACAAATGAAATTTCAACTTAGAGAAAAGTAAAGTCATACACTTAGACAAGAAAAAACCAAAAGTACACCTTAGAACTGGGTGAACCAGGCTATGCATAGCATTTAACTGATGAAAGGATCTTGGAGTCTTAGTGGACAACCAGCTAAATATGAGCCAGCAGTGTGCAGCAGCAGCCAAAAAAGCAAATGCAATCCTAAGTTGCATTAAAAGAGGAATAAAATTGAGATCAAGTAAGGTACTAACACCACTCTATAAAGCCTTAGTAAGACCATATCTAGAGTACTGCATCCAGTTTTGGTCATCACATTATAAAAAAGATGTTGAGACTCTAGAAAAGGTAGAGAAGAGCAACCAGGATGATTAAGGGACTGGAGACTAAAACATATGAAGAACGGTTACAGGAACTGGGCCTGGCTGGTTTACTGAAGAGAAGGACCAGGGGAGACATGAAAGCAGTCTTCCAATATTTGAAGGGCTGCCACAGAGAGGAAGGGGTCAAGCTATTTATGCCCGAAGGCCAGACTATTTATGTACCTGAAGAAATAACAAGGTGGAAACTGAACAAGGAGAGAATTAACCTGGAAATAAGGAGAAACTTTCTGATAGTAAGAACAATCAACAAATGGAACAGGTTGTGGGAGTGTCATCACTTGAGACTTTCAATTTCAGACAAACTCAATACAAAATCCTGATGATGGCAGATGAGATTCTGCCGTAACGTTGCTACAACTTTAAAAGCACAACTACAATGACATGGGATAATAGGGGAAGGAAGGAAGCTGAACAGCATACATACATACATACATACATACATACATACATACATACATACATACATATATATGTGTTTGTGTGTGTGTGTGTGTGCTGTTCAGCTTCCCTTGGGAATTATCCCACGTCATTGTAGTGCTGTTAAAGTTGTAGCAACATTTCAGCAGAATCTCATCTGCTATCATCAGACTTCTGTATGGATGTGGGTCTCACAGCCTCTGGTTTCAAATTCGAGGCTGGCCTATTCTGATTGGCTGGGAGTCTA